>NW_019291692.1:985-27144 GCF_000500325.1 Leptinotarsa decemlineata | reverse complement strand
GACGGCACCCCACAAATAATAGTCCAACGGTGTCAAATCGCAGCTCCGAGGTGGCCAAACGACATCAGCTCTGCGGCTGATAATGCGATCTTCAAAAACAGGGCGCCAAACATCGAGTGCAGCTTCGGCTGTGTGGCACGTAGCGCCGTCCTGTTGAAACCAAATGTTGCCAATATCCTCCTCTTCAATTTTTGTGAACAAAAATTCGTTCAACATGGCCCGATAACGATCGCCATTGACTGTAACGGCCACTCTTTGCTCATTTTCGAAGACCTCTGGACCAAAATCCGCACCAAACAGTGACTCGTTTTGGGTGCGTCGGCTTTTCAATGTATGCGTACGGGTTTTCTGTGCCCCAAATGCGACAATTTTGCTTGTTTACATACCCGCCAAGATCAAAATGAGCTTCATCTAAAAAGATTAAATTTTTTTGCAAAATCGGCATCTTCTGTAAGTCGATCGCAGGTCCACTTAGCGAAGCGAAAACGCATTGGATGGTCAGTTGGCTTCAACTCCTGAACCAATTGGACTTTGTATGGCGTCATACCAAGGTCTTTATGCAAAATTCGTCTCAATTATGTCTCCGAAATGTTCAATTGTTGAGAACGACGGTAAATTGATGTTGATGGCGCTTCACGCACACTTTCTGCCACAGCAGCAATATTCTCGGGTGTACGCACTGTTTTTGGCTTTTCACGCTTTGGTTTATCGATGAGGATGCCAGTTTCTTTTACTTTTTTCACAATATAACGAACATACGGAGCTGACGGTGCTTCTCTTCTTCCAAAATCCGTTCGCAATTTTCGCACACATTCTGCAACATTACCATGATTTTCAAAGTAATGTCGCAATATTTCCCAGCGAAATAAGCACTAGTTGAAAACAAAAACGTTAGATGGTATTTTTTGCTCCTTCCCTGTAATCTTGTGCCATTATTCTGTACTTGTATTGGTGGGTTCTGCGAACAGCAAAATCCCTTACGTTACATTTTATATCTTATTTATTTGCTAATTGTTCCATGGTCATCGAGTATGCTATTTTTTTATTTTTTGCTCCTTCTTCGAAGTCTTATGTTATTATTCTGTCATTTAATCAGTAAGTACTGGGATCAGCATGATTTTTTACTTCACATTTTGTAGCTGATCAAGTTTTTCTGTTCAGTTGTCAAGTATGCTATCCTGAGCTGACAAGTATGCTTGAAGGTCAAGTATGAATTACATTAGTTCGGACTTCCATTGTCTGATATTATATAAAATGATTATAAATTCCTGAAAGAACTAAAAAATAATTAAAAAATTAAAGGAGAAGATTATAAACGAATAGCTGAAAATAACAATTATATTAAGCAAAAAACCTGAAATGAAATAATAGTGAAATAAAATACAAGTGAAAAATGGAATCAAACAGTTATAATTTTCTATAATATTCCATACACTACGTCTTGGCCAATTATATTATTCTTGGCTGTCAAGGATACCATTTTTTTGTCAAGTGTGCTATGGCTATCAGCATGCTATTCTTGGCTTCCAAGAATGCTATTCGTAGGCGTCAAGTATGCTATGGATGTCAAAAGTACTATTCTGGGCTGTCATGTATAATTATCTTCTATTATTCGCTCCTTTACTGAAGTCTTATGCTATTATTTCGTTCTTGTATCGGTACAAGAGATCCCATGGTGTTTCACATTACATTCTTTAGCTGATTTATCTTTTTCGCCGGTCAGTTTATCGAAAATCAGTAAATTGGAAATTTCACTTATGTGAAGAGTACTTGGAAAGAGTTACAATTTCCTAAAATATTTTATAAACTACAGCTGGGCTATATATACATATATACATATCTGATTGTTAAATACTTCAGATATTTGAGATGAGTGAATCGTTAGGAAATCATTTGCCAAAAACAACTACAGTAACCAATGTCACTATTACAAATAAATAAAGAGTTAGCCACATGAAGCATTGCTTTGTATAGTGGTTGAGAGAAAAGAGAAAAAAGGGGAAAGGATTAAAAAAAAAGAATGAAAGTTATCACCTTATATACATTAATGATATATACTAACAGTCTTTAGTCAATATCAATGCATATCAGTCGTTTACTCATGTGATCATAACTAACAATGTTTATGTACCGGCAATTATAGAACGGGCTTAAAAAAATCTCAGATTTGAACATAAACCGTCTTTTATCATTCAGCAGTACTCCAGAATTGTGATATGTTTGATAATCATTCGATGAGTCATAGTTTGGCTCAATAATAAGAAGTATTTTAAGTTAAAAAAACCGTGAATAAGAAAAAACGTGAAGGAAGAAAGAAAACAAGGATGAAAAGGGTCTACGAACTATAGTTGATTCAAACAATTCAAGGTAGCTCCTTATAAAAACACATTTTATTTTCTTTATTTTTTTTTTCACTCATCATAGTTTTCCCTTCGGTTTCTAGTTCAAATAAATCTTTTAAGTGGATTAGTAATAATATTAGCCCTAGAACCGTTCCTATTCTTACACATTGTTTCCTATCTGATAGGTAGCTTTTCATTACGTCGTATGCAATTCCTTAGAAACCAATATTTTCCATCACTTCTCTGTACAATGAAATTATCCAATGAGTTATACACGATTTTTCCGATTTGGGATGCAAATCGATAGTTGACAAGTGGAAATTTTTATTGACCACAATTCAGGTAGTAATGAAAATATTCAATTTCCAATGTCTTCCATATGCTCACCCCGTTTCATCTTAGACAATCATCTCTGTTGATTCTTTTATTGAAGTACTGGGTTTTGAAGCTTTCTATTGTTGTTTCGTGAAGGGAATTCTCTCTCTGCATCTCTGCATTATTGTTTTTGGATATTTTCAAAGACAGTCAAGCTTCTATTATTTCCACAAGTTCAAGTTTGAAATCTGAATTTAAATATTGAATTTTGGGAACGCAACCTGCTAAAAAACATTGTTCTGCACCAACTGTTCTAATTGCAAATCAAACTTCAAATGCTGGAATTTCTTATTCGCGACTTATCTCAAATCGTTTCTGCAATGAGGCAATGGAGAGCAATAACCGTATCGGCATCGTCCTCCTACGCAGCAGCACTGTACACTTTGATATATGTGAACTGTCTATTATAAAGTGACTATGTAACTAACACACCTGAACTAAATGTGAGGATACGACGTATATTCATTTGGCAACGTTTCTGTTAACTATTCAGGTGATATATGTTGTAGTTTCGATGCTGACTTCAAACTTGCTTTGATAAATTTCGTATTTTTACACTCTATTTTTATACTCTATTGGTATGCTCGAAAATAACAAAGTTTGGGTTGAAAGAGATTGACACTGGACACGTAGCTGAAGATATTTTTAGGTCGATACTTTATGAAACTCCATCATTTATACAAGTAACACTTTGTTAGTCGGTCGGTAGCGGGGCGGTTCGACGTAGGCGCTTTGTTCACTCAGTCGATCGGCCGATGTGTCAGTCGATGGTTCAAGCCGCAGGCAGAACGCTCCATTTTCACTCGCTCCAACCCGTGATAGTAATCGCACGTTAAAAGGTGAGGCCTCGTTAGTCCTTAGCTCACACAAGTTTCGCTTCTGAGGGTTGTCGTTCGTAGGGGTGCGATAGCTGGTTAAAGGAAAAAACATATTTTGGACATATATAGGGTGTAACTGAATAAGTGTAAAACATTCAAGGAGGTGATTCCTCATCGAAAAAAAGATAACATCTTTCATATAAAGAAATTTCATTGGAGCATCCCTTGTTAAGATACAGCCCCTTGAAGGGGGCACATAAAATTTGTATAACAATTTTTTTCACAAGCACTAAAGAAGTTACAATATTGAAATTAACCTGACGTTTTGTACTACCAAAAAGACACTTAGCCAGTAATTTATTTGGTTTACCCCATGGTTGTAAGGGGTGGAAAACGCAACCCCTAAAATTTATTTCCAATGTCAGGTTTCCAACTTCAAAACTGACGATATTCAATACAATTGTTGAACCCCTATTTTTCCCTCTTGGGGGTGGAAATTCCTGATTTCCTTTCATGACGCATATTTACGTTATACAAAGAACCTACCTGTATATTTCAGAATTCTAGGTTCAGTAGCTTCGGCTGTACGTTAATATAAGAGCGGGCAATACCTAGTTATTTATGTTTGCCAACTGCACTGAGTGATGAATAGCTTCGAGAATAGAAATTATGTTACCTATAAAGAAATTCGCAAAACTATGATAACTGTCAACGACGTCTGCCCTCACGCGTTTGCCCGCGTTCAAGTCGCGTTCTCGGCAATGGCGCTTCATTGCTTAGACCCCCTTTTACCCCCGCGCATCGTCTTCCGTCGTCTTAGTGTGGACACTACGCGTAATGGCTTACTGTGTTGCATCAAGGTATTCTTACCGAGATAAATTAATGAATAGAAATGTATTTATACTGAACAATAAACACAATGGTTTCCACTTACATAATGTACAGTTTTTTTTTATTTTTAAAAGTTCCTCACATATAGTATTCATTGAGTACCATTGATACAGTTAAAATCGATATAAAATATAACAATATTGAACAATAAATAATAAAATGACCGTTAAAAGATTCAGACACATTTGAGCATTCGAAGGAGTTGTCCCTCTGTAACACTGATTATATCCAGTTCACAGTTCCTCACCATTTTGTTAATGGTTATGAGACATTGTTGAAGAGGAGACAAATTGTTTGAGATACGAAATAGATTGTCTCTTCTTCTCAGTCTTGGTACAGTCAACACTTATTGACTGTAGGCAGATGTGGTAACACGCTTCATGGGTTTTGTTACTTGAAGTCAGGATCTCAATCTGTCTATTCCCCAGGTCATGTCTCTGGTATTCTCAAGGTCTCAATCCTAATCCCAAGTGTCGACTGTAGACAGGTAGTGACACGCTTTAAGGGTTGTGTTACTTAACGCCAAGATCTAAATCTGCCTACTTCCCAGGTCTCATCAATGGTGTCCGCAAGGCCTTAATCTGCCTACACCCAAACGTTGACTATAGGCAGGTAGTGTCACGCTTTAAGGGTTTTCTGACTTGACGACGGGGTCTCCATCTCCCTCCTTCTACATGTTGATTGTTAGTGATATGCTTTAAGTGTTTCGTGACATGACACCAAGGTCTCAATCTGCCTACCACCAAGCGTTGACTGCAGGCAGGTGTGGTGACACGCTCCAAGTGTTTTGTTACTTGACGTCAAGATCTCAATCTGCCTACTCCCCAGGTTTCGTCACTGGCGTCCGTAGGGCCTCAATTTGCCTACACCAAAGCGTCGACTGTAGGCAGGTAGTGACACGCTTCAAGGGTTTTGTGACTTGACGCCGGGGTCACGATCTGCCTACTCCCAAGAGTATGCAGGTAGTAATACGCTTTAAGGGTTCCGTGACTTGACACCGGGGTCTCAATCTGCTTACACCCCAGGTCTCGTGACTGGTCTCTGCGGGGTCCCAATAGGCCTACTCCCAAGCGTCGACTGTGATAACCGATCCATTTTTGATAGATCCATACTACTTTTAGGTCACTTTTTAATTTTTTTCTCTCCCATCTCTCTTTTCGGTTTTTCTGTTTAGTGCGCCGTAGCCCGTTTTCCACCAAATTGGATTTTTCTATACGTAATGGTTATGTTGCATTATTACTATTACAGCCCAGTTTCATTGTCGAACAATTATTTCTAGAACCCACATGTAAATTAACTGGCTTATGGATATCATTGTTCATTTACTGTTTCCAATGCACAATCAAATAAACTGTTTCTACTACCTACATAATATCTCAGTTGGTCATCTTTTTTACGAACATCAAGCTTGTGTTCTGCATCAAACATTGTATGCATATTGCCTCACAAAATAATTGCTGAAAAAGTAAAAGATGCCGCTCGCCGATAACACTGACACTAAGTGAGTTTGTTTGAAAGGCATTTTGTGGTAAATAAGACATTCGTCGGAATTATAAAAAGCCTATTTCTATGGTGCATAGTAATTCTCTGCTCAGTGACGTGCGCTTCTTTTGTGGTTCGCCCCGTTTTTCAAGCTTACTGCATAGTCGATGCGACGGACAATCGAAACATAATTTACGCTTGTGGATTTTTATACTGCTGCCGGAGTATCTAGCTCTATCCGATATGAATAGCTGTTTCCACACTTAATAGTGGTTTTTATTACAATGGGCCATGACTGATGATGATGTTTACTAGGAGATGAGGGTTTTTTTTATTGCTCCGGAGGGTGAAAAAGAAACACTGAAAATACTTGTTGTGTCATCGCAAGGTTTGCTGAACTATACTCTCTGTAAATGCTGTGAAATGACGAAACAATTTGCCAGTCTTTGCTTCTCAACTGTTTGGAATATTTTCAATCCATAGTCATTTATACGAGATGACGGAACTGCTTTTCTGTGGGACCATATTGCCGAGTCCATAAGACCGACCACCATATTAGGTTTATTCTGGTTCTAATATTCGAAACTGTTTGGAAATTGCGCAAGACACGATGCGTACAAAGGAAAAATTTCACTGTGCCACCCATCGTATATATGAAGAAATGTAGACTAGAAAATACTGTTGATCATGTCCATTTTGTTATGTAGCGTATTCTTGATCAGTCAGTCCAGATGTTGTCTACTCTCAATCGTCAATTATTTAAATCAAATAACTAAAAGAACATCTTAGAAAATAGTCCAAACAAATTTTCACATGAATGCGCATGAGCAACGGGAACAGTTCTCAACAGTTCAGCCTCGAGAGAACGAACGATTCGGGACGGTTCAAAACAGTTTAGGATAATTTCGCAGTCGAAACCAGAACAGAGGAGTCATCATTGCTGAATGCCGATAACAAGCATACCGTTGATTATCTGAAAACGCTGAGTGAATTTGGATATATATCCACAATATACGCACCCACCAGAATACAAGGAAACAGTAAATCACGTTTGGATCATATTTCCATAAAATGGAAAAATCCTGATCTAACTGAAAATATTCTTTCCATCGTATTGAAAACAACAATAACAGACCACTTCTCTAGTTTACTTCAGATTGTATTTGCGGAAAAAATAAAACCAAACGTTAACATAAAAAGATTTGTAAAATGCATCAACACCAACAAAATACACAACGCCTTCAGCAATATTTTTCGGTAGGATGTATACATTGCACCTACACCAGACTCTGCAACAAAAAATTTCATCAAAATAACTATAAAAGCACTAGAAACATGCACAGATAAACGCCAGATTCGCCGAAAAATACCAAAATAGCACCCAGGTTAACTGATGGATTATTACACTCCATTAGCAACAAAACATCATGTTTAGCAACATGCGAAAGCATGATCATGATGAGGATCTGAAGAAAGAATACAAAAACTACAGAAACAAGCTAACATCTTCGATCAAAAAACTGAATTCAACTATTATAAAAAACAAATCGACAAATATCATAATAACTCAAAAATGCTATGGGACGTCACTCAACAATTATCTAAAACAAAAAGACACAAAATTGTTATAGATAAAATAAATCATCCCACAAACAATGAGATCTTAACCGATGAAACGCTAATTGCAAATACATTCAATGCAGCATTTGTAGAAACGGGTAGAGTTCTTGCTAGCAAGATTCCGCACAACACAAATTTCGAAATCAAAAGAACATCGATCTTAAATTCTTTCTTCTTTGAACTAATTGACCCGACGGAACCTAAAAACACAATTTTCAAGCTTAAAAGTAATAAGGCAGTGGGTTGTGATGATTTGAAAGCAGAAAATATAAAATCAATATCAGATAACATTCTAGATCTCCTCACTCATATTATCAACCGATCGATGTGTGGAGGAAGATGTTTACCCCTGTGATTTCAAAAAAACAATTGTTACTCCACTGTTTAAGAAAGGAGACACATCTATTATCACAAATTATCGTCCTTTATTATCTCATTAGTCATTATTATTATCTCATTAGTTACTCATCTCTGGGAAATTTTTGAAAAGATTATTAAAAAAAAGCTCATCTCTTTCCTTGACAAATACAATCTCATTTCCAACAATCAATTCGGATTTAGAGAAAAAATGTCAACCCAAGATGCTATAGTCATTCTAACTTCAAAAGTAACTGAGGCCTTGCATGAAAGCAAAACCAGTCTGTATGTCTTCATTAACCTTACGAAAGCATTTGATACGGTCAGTCACCATCTACTCCTTCAGTCTTCAGAAGATATCGGAATACGGCGTAACTCATTAAAATTATTTGGAAGTTATTTGACAGGAAGGAGCCAAGCAGTATATATCGATGATAAATTGAGCAGTGATGAGGTGATCGACTGTGAAGTACGTCAAGGTCCCGTGNTCATTCTCATACTTTAATATTTATCATATATTAATTTTTTTTCTTTTTCTCCTCTTCACCACTTTCAAGCAACATCTGATGCTTCTGTGGTTTCAAAAATGTTTATTCAACTGTATGTATTATTTATTTTTGTGATTTGAGTCTGAATAAACATTATTATTATTATCAATCTGAACTTATCCTCAATGAACCAGAACGCTCTATATCAACAACGCATGATCCTGACGTCCTAGAACCTGAATTTTGTAGAACCAGAACCAACCTATTGCTGGGTCGCCTAATATCCTTCCTACATTGTACAGCCGGTTGGACGACGCTAGCCTGCTCAGTTGAGCAAAATACTTTGTTCGTGTCGGTAGGGGTTTCAATTGAGCAACGTGTTCACGTGAGGTGATGTGAACGTGCATGGTGATGAATATACGAGTATATCACGTACACGAGTTTCGAGTGGAATGTATGTTTTGAAGTAGGGCTAGAAGACATCGAAGATGATCCACGTCCAAGATGTTCTTTGACTTCGAAAACAGACGGATTTGAGTTCCTGTATACGGCAGGGACTGCTCAGTACATCATTTTTAGCCAAGCATGTGATTCCTCTGTTGGAACATCCCTACTCACAGATCTAGCTCCGTGTTACTTTTGCTTCATGCCATGCTGCTTCATGACCACAAATAAACAAATTAACAACCACAAGGTTGGTGATTTGTTTATTTATCGTTATCATTTATCATTAATAACTTCAATAACATTAATAACGTAACTATGTTACGTCCAATCTTGATAAAAAAGTAAAAAACCAGGTAGAATGTAATACTTATATTGAGGACTTGTACTCGATTAGTATGACATTACTAAAAGTAGATATCTTTCTCTTTACCTTTGTTCCCACTCTACTTTGTACTATACTATGAGAATAAACAAAAGAAGAAGAACATGTATTAATGATGCTGTCTGATACAAAAAAGTGTTAATGATTGCAATGAATGTACATGAACATTGTTGATTAGTGTATATTCGAACGCTCTCAATTGAATTGCCAATAGGAAAATTATTGTAACAAATATGTAATAACTCTTGCGGTTTTTATTCCTTGATGTGAAATAGATGTGGTTAACTGCGAATTCAGATCTCGATTCAATGTCAAATAGTGGTAAAATATTAACAAATGAAGAGACATTATATTTCCTGATGTAATGACTGTGAAACCCTCTTTCTCCTCATGATAAAGCAATAGAAGGTGAAGTAATCCATTTTCGTCATCTATTACGACAACATGATAATCAGAGAATTGATTCTATGTCAGAAACTATTGATATTCATGAAAAGCATACTAATACAGTAGAATTGAAACATCCAAATTCAGAAATGAAAAAAATAAAGAAGGATAAAGTAGGTGAAAGACAATATCATAATATGAATACAACCGATAAATTGTTGAATTCGCCCTAATAATTTAGAAACCACTGAAAAGTTATTTTTATTGAATAAGCAATTGACAAGACCACGGAAGGGATTTTTCAGTGAATGTACCAAGAACCAAAACAAAATCATTGGGAAATCAACAGCAACCGAGATCTTCAATACAAAAATATATGCAATATTTATTTTAGGTTTTCATCCAGCAGAATATAAATATTCTAACAAAGGATTGATAATAATACTGTTACCACAGCGACAAAAAATATGTTAATTTCTTTTTCAGTATCGAAACCAGAAAGTTATTCAATGTATAATTTTTGCATAACTCCTGCAAGTTTCGACAAAACCGTTCTGAAATACCATGGATGATGGAAGTCATCAGTAGTGGCAGAAAGCTATATATTTGATTCTATAACATATGAAGTAGATGATGAAAAACAATTTGGTTTCATGTCATGCAATAACAAAGATAAAAGTTCAGTTTCAGTATAATCGGGAGTGTATGAATTATCATGTTGGTCATGTCAGATTTTATATATAGGTCAAACTGAAAGAACGCTCAGAGCCTCCATTAAGAAACACAGAAATAGATTCCAGAATGAAAAAATGGACTCCACATATTCTACTCATTTGATCACAGAGGAATATGAGTTCAATCATGAATTCAAGCCCCTCTATTTCCAGAAGAAAGGTTTACAACTTAACCTGTTGGAGAGTATGCAAATTAACAAATTTAAAAACTCTTAATATCTCGTGAACGATCAAACTGAACTGAATAATTCGCCATTACTGAATCTCCTTATTTCCAGGTGAGAAAAGTTAAGTATAATTACGGTACTTTTGAAAATTTAATTTATTCATATCGTTGATGAATTTATACCTGACCTTTCCAGGTAGATTCATCCGTTAGAAAGTAAGCATACAAGTAGGTGATATGTTAGAGTATAAAATAATTGTAATTTAGAAGTAACTTCAAGTTTATGTTCGAGGAAGCTATTGTATAGCGAAACACGTGTCGCGGTTTTTTGGAAAACCCTTTATGGTGAAAATCATGCAATAAACTGTATTGATGAGTTCCAATATGGATTTTCATCAATCATTGAATCCTTCAAAAAACAAATTTCTATCATTCAGTTTGTACTCCAAACATCCATTATGGAATTGAATCACACATCATTCACAATACAGTATACAAATTCACTCACTATGAAATGTATATTACTTACTTGGAAAATACAGAGGGCAGACCTATTCACTTTAAGAATAAATGTTGTTCGCAGACATCTACTCCTATTCTGATAATTGCTCGATGTCTTTAGAATCACTCAAAAGAAAAATCAAATATTATACTGAAGGATGTAAAAAACCAATATCAATTGGGGTCAAGCTGAAAGTGTGGAGCATTCAATTGTATGATCATCGGTAGAACTTCCATGATGCAGTTTTGTAACAGACGACATCAATGTGTTAGTGGTATTGATGGCGTAAGCACCTGAAGATGCACACAGTGATGTACACAGTGAAAATAATGCTCAACCATTGCATGGCGACCAACATTTCTACAAGCAACGGCCATCCAAAAATTATATCAAATACAGCGATTGACTTGTTTAAACATCACATGTGCCATGAGAACAACCAACCGCGGCAATGAAATTTATTACTGGTCTGATCCCTCTGGACCTGTAAGTTAAGGAGATTGAGTTAATGGCCATGATATGATTGCGCACAGCTGGTGTAAACCTCGAAATAGAAATGGGTCAATTAGGACTAAGCCTATGGGGAGAAGCGCTTACTGCGCAAGAACTGCTGCAGGACGCCAGTGATGCAATTGAACCCAGGATTGTGTTCAATAAACCCTACAAAATACAAATAAAACAGAACACAGAGTTAGACGCTACAAATGCAGTACTCATATATACAGACGGATCAAAAACCAATGAAGACTCAGGATGTGGAGTTTACTCCAGATCACTACGCCTAAGGATTGAGTGAGGAATGGGAATACACCAGCGTGGTTCAAACAGAACTGGCTGGTATCACAATTGTCACAAAAAATAACAAGAGAAAAATCTGGCTGAAACAGATAACGTGTTACCTTAGGACTAGCCTCGGTAGATAATAACATTAGCCTGAGGTGGGTTGAAGGGCACGACAGGAGTGAAAGTAATCGCATTGCCGACTCTTTAGCCAAGGAAGCGGCTGGACAAAAAATTTCAGAACTCAGTAACACCTACGGCCTGCCATTGTAAAGAAGATATCTCCTAGTGACCTGTCCACCTTCCTGGAACGGACAGGATGGACGATGGTCTAGAAGGACAACTCCTCGGAAGGATGTACAACGGGTCACATGTGGCGTAAGTGCTGTGGACCTACATTTACCCCCCATAATCTACAGATACAGAATGCTCTACCTCGAATTCCTTTGTCAAAAACTTCGTTGATTAAACATCTCGATATTACAACAAGTCATCTCGTCTTCATTGATGCATGAAATGATGATGAAAATCTCTTTTCATAATGGAGGGAAAAATACTACAAACTTCACCTATCATCAAAAGTTACTTGCAGTAACTGAAATTTCCATGGTTGAAACTTTTTATTCAATGAAAATATATATTTGGATAAGGTATTTATTGTATTGGCACCAAATATTGTATGGCAACTGCCGAAAACTTGAATGTACTGCGATACAAACGTTTTGTAGGATTGATTCCAAAAAACAATAGTTTAAAGAGTTCTCAGTGATCATTGTTGGCAAAGGGTATTCACCTGACAAAATGGGCAGGTATTCACAATAATCAACTTCATTTCTGTAGCTTATCTACCTGCTCGTTTCATCATTCAGGATTATCATTTTGCATATCTCTAAAAATACTATACAACTCAGTTGTACACAGTCTAATACCGACTGATAAGGTAATAACAGCCTGAAATCAATCAGAATGGAGCAACCTGTAGCTCTTTTCTAAAAAGTTCGGAGGTGAGTTTTCTTCAACATAATGAACTCATCTATCTAGATTTCTTTCAGAGGCTTCTGTTCCATCTATATTGTATCAGTCGAAAATAGCTTCAACATTGGTGACATAGACACAAGGTGAATTGCTGATGTTCTGTTGTTGAATTAATTGATATGATATTTTTTCGAATAACACGCAAAAATGGATCTCTCGAATGAATATTACAAATATTTTTTCAAAACAATATAAATAATTCCAGAATTCAAGAAGTTTCTGATATTGAATAATTCTAAAAACAAATATTGTCGCGTCTTCGAATACTAAAAAAATAATAAAAATGAAAACAAGAGTGGACTGTAAGAATTGTGGCATAAAGCGAACTCACCGAATTCCTAGCACAAATCCCTGCTTCTGAAAGGGCCCTTTCTTGGAGTGTTCTTTCTTCAGCTTCACTGGATTGTACAACAAAACGGGAACTTAAAATGAGTTACCAAACAGCCGAAGATGACACAGAGTCTAGAGCACACACGGCAAAATAAGTAATTAGCAAAAATAATAGCGATTAACGTAACATACTTAGCATGAGATTGTAGGTAGGTCTCCCTACCCCTTAGAAGTCGCTCCATGCCAACAATAATAATACTAATAAAAATAGAAAATTATAGATAAAGACGCAACAAAAATGGGTTGTATTCTTTCACACGACTATGTGCTCTGCTGGTTTTCATGAAGTTATAAACTAGGTTGTTTCAAAAGTTTTGGCTTTGGCCAAATGCGCCGTACGTAAGCAAAGGCCAATAAAACCTAGAGAAAGTTTTATCCACTTTCTTTTTTTTTAGATTGTAATGTCTCATTGAATACTTATTCAATTCAATCTGAATGAGCGACATTTGAATCAGTATACTTTTTTTAACGTAACACAATGGGGAATGTTCCTCCTGACGAAAATCAAGTATTTTTCATAAAAGAGCTCTAAAACAACGCATTTTAAACTTATCATTTCAACCTTCTTCTTCAAAAAATTATTTAAATACCTAAAAAAGAGAAATGAAATAATGCATTCAACATTTAAACGGATTCGTTTCTATTTCACCATTTGGCAACATCGGTTATAGCTAATAAAGGACAGTGAATATGTTACCTGTATGAGACAAACAAAGATGACATATTTCAGAGGCGTGCTGTTCTGTTCACTTATATTGCGAGTTCCGAGACATTCTGTGACATATGACATTTTATGCACCTAACCTATCTTCCTCTATATAAATAAATAACAGAACAACTGTTTATGGGGCTTGCGGAGGTGGTAATGAACTATAATTTAAATTTTGCCTCAACTCGATATAGGCGCTGTTGCCAATATGTGAATTAGAAACAAGTCCCTTTAAAAATTAAAACCCAACATTTGAAACATCAATTTGAATACTATTCGAAGTAAATTTGAAAACTCATGAATTAAACTCAACTTTATTTTGTTCAAACTCGCATTCGCTATAATAACCCAAATTGAGGAACATTCCTCATTACATTAATTCCGTCGGCAAAAAAAAATGTGCTCGGTATTCGATGAAGTCGACGAAGGCGGTTTTTGCCTGTTCCTGATTGGCATAGGTTCTACCGGCATCTACATGGCGTTGAAACGGTCAAAACTTTCGAAACGACTCAATGTTTCAGTTGTTCGAATTTCAAATTAGCCCATGCTCTTCATTCAGAAATTTCAAACAAATGTTTGTCCACAAGGAATATACGACACGCCAATGCTGCTACCTGTTTTACGCAACGTTCGAAACCATCATCAATTCTGTGAAATTGGGAGCAAACGATTCAGATATAATTTATTACCGGTTTTTGCGTTGTTTTAAGTTGCATTAATCTCGTTAGCCAGAAAAGTAGTAATCGATAATAATGAGAGGTTATGTAACCGTGACTATATGATATCAGTAAAATACTTATTATTATTCAATATGATTCGAAGCAAAAGTGCACAGAACTGAAATGAGCAACGTGTTGAAAGTTATTTGACATAACATCTCTGCTAATTAGAAAATACTGCTATTTGAAACTATGAGCATGAATTAGTAGTAGTAGTAGTAGTTCAATATGCAATCAACTTTTTTTATCTGTATTATTTCATAAGATGATCCCAAAAGATTTTGGTAAGTGGATCTTATTTATCTAGTATAGGGACTCCTCAGGGGTCTATTTTCGGACCATTTTCAGATGAGTTAGAACGTTGTAAAATGCAGGCTTATGCAGACGATATACATTTGTATCTCAATTCCCGTTTGGAGAGTTCAGATGCAGCTATGGAAATCATTTACGATGAACTCAAAAAGGTGAAAAAATCAACTGAAAAACACTTTTCGAAGCTGAATTCGGATGAGTTGGATATAATTCTCTCGGGTAATAAAAATTATTGTAATATTCTGAAAAATAACATGATTATTTACATAGACAACAATCCCTTAGAAGTAAGTGACTCAGCAGGGAAATTGCTGAAAATTAGCTCATGTGAGTCACTTGCTTTGGGTCACTTCAATCTACGATCACACCAAGCCTGATACGTTGCCTCAATCCTCGATATCAAATCCATTCAAAGAATATCAGGAACAAGTGTACCTTTACCATGCCTCAAAACAGAATAGAAATTTTTCAGAGGTCATTTGTCTTCAATGCAATTCATATATAGGTACAATATGCTACCAGAAGAGTTCAAAATGTATAGAAATATTATATTGAAATAAGAAATGAAAACATTCTCACTTTCCAAACAGTAAAACTCAATTGGACAGACTCTTCAACCACTTTACACATTACATATCACTCGACGAGAATCGTCGACTGTCTTTTACTGCAGCTTTCACTGCAAAGCAACAGAGCTCAAACACAACGCGCTCATTATTCAACACCAGATAGTGCTGTTTCGACCAGCCAAAGGTCTCATCAGTGCAGCTGGGCTGAGCCACATAATTGGGTTGCATATTGATTGTAAATTATTCATAATTAATCAACATTGAACCTGATCTGAATGATAATATTCAAACTTTCAAAATCGTAGACCACAACATATTATAAACATAGGTTGAAACATGGAACTGACAAGCATGGATAGAAAAATTATGAAAGAGAGCGTTGAATTGGTCGAAAAAAGAGAAATTTTGATATTGCACTAAGTTGATATTGACCGAAAAACCTGTTCCAATCCATATCTGGTGGACTCACTTCATGTGATTACTCAAATATTAATACAAAATTATAGGAGCTTGCATCCTAAGTAGATTGTGATGTACTTATATTTCTTTTGGAAAAATTCAGAGACCAGTGACTTTTGAGTTTGCAGTACTTATCTAACTTCAGAATGGTACTGTATGGGACACATCAGGAGCTTGGTTTGTTTTATGGCCAGTGACGATGAGAGAGCATTTCCAACTGAATCAGCTAACACAATTTTCCAAACGAAGCAACGGAAACTCTGAGTTAAGCTTTTTCAGCATCAGCATATCTCTATAAAAATGGACAAACACCACCAGAAACAGACCATAATCACGCAACGAAAACAAAATTCAAGTGATATATTGAAATGAATAAAACCAAAATATTCACTTCATGAATTCTCACCCTCTCGTCAGAAAGCTTTACCAATCTGCTTTATCCAGCATCGATTCAAGGCGATAAATAATCTTTTTGTGATATATGGAAGTTAAATTGTTCATTGCTATTGGTGAATCGAACATTTATAAGCACGTCTGCATGGTGTGTATGTATGTTATAAATATTTTCCTATATTTTGTGTTAGCTTTATAATTCTACTTGATTTTTCACGGCCAGTGTTTCATCCCAAATCTTGAAATGAATGAATTGACAAATATACTGGATAATCAATAATGAACATAAATTTTCACTGTATATACAAATCAGAGTATCAATGTTCTGAAGTTTTCTTTTTCTCCAGTGGTTGCTTCTAAAGGAAATATAACAAAAAATTGTCTAACAATGCGCTAATTCATACAACTTCTGATCGACCCAACTTCAAGACAAACTTCTCGTTGGGTCCAATCCATTTCAGTTTCTATGCACTCACTCTTTTCATTCTATTAATGGCTCTTATACTTTTTCTGATTCCTATGCTTTTATATTTTTGGGCTTTTATGATCTTTTATATTCTTTTTATGATTTTGTCTGACAGAACTATAATACAAAAAACTGTTTTCGATGACTCTACAATGAGTTGCAATTAACAAATCCAAAATATGATTTTCCATAATCCACTTTCAAACTATCATTATTCCTAAAAACTTTACTCATATCACCTTCACGTTCTCTCTATGTGAAGCCAGACATGTGAAGCCAGACACACATACAATGGATTTTAGTTCAGAACTCAATCAATGTTACCATCTGTTCCATCAGTCCCTTCAGACATATACACTAAGCCCACCGATTTTAACTATGACACTAATGCAAGTAGATGTCTCTGTCTGTACCTTTTTTCTCTCTATACTTCAGTCACTATGATAAACAACTCTATGACTGCAGAAAAGAAGAAGAGTATTTGTTAACGTTAATTGGTGCACCTGATCGTCACTTTTTTTTCAATAACAAAACACAAGCATAACAGGAAAACCCTCATTCCATTTGGATAAACGTTCTCAGTAAGTGAATTTCACATAAACGCAGTTTTCCAAATGAAAGAGTTTTAGAACAGTGGAGTTCGAGGTATACTGAGATGAACCTCAAAACGATGACCAGCCACAGTAGTCGCCTATTTCTGATATGTGTCGCTCTTAGTGGAATCAAATCTGCCAAACTTCCTTCGATGTTTCAGACTATCAAGATTGCAAGTGATGCTAGCGTCTCCAATCAGGCGGATGGCTTTTTTCTGGGTGGAATCCAGTAGGTTCAGGGTATGATCCAGGCGATACGCCAAAGAAAGTTTGATTTGAGCAGCGACATGATTGTACCAAGACATATTGGTGTCCATTTTTACCCCTAACAAACATAACAACAAAGCAGAAAGCGAAATTGTCTATCCTGACATTATTATATTCGGTTCGGAGACATTTTTTTTTCAAACCGATTCTTGCGTTTTTGTGGCATCGATTTGGACCTGGTTGCTTTCACTTCAATTCGAAATCCCTTCTAGATCCTCATTAAGATATGCAACCTCCTGCTGCCGGTGAAAATGTGCATCTCCAGCCGATGTCCTGGAATCCAAATGGAATGAGGAAATAAGTGTGCTGGCTTCAGCAAAGCAATATATTGGATTATTTTTTTCCAATAAGTCATTGATATACAATAAAAAAAGGTTGAGGAAAATATGGATTCCTGGGGAACATCAGCGGTGATGATGAAGGTATTCGAGAGATATCCATCGACGGCAGGGAACTTTTTTTCAGGAAGTTGGAGAGTCATACATATCATAGCATCGAAGCATGAAAAATCTAATGAATATAAACAATATGGACTCTGAATAGGTGTCAGCATTTTGATTATAATTTGCAGCAGACTGCTCGGAAGAACACCTCAGAAAGCTTTACAAATCTCCTTTATCCAGCATCGATTCAAGGCGATAAATAATCTTTTTGTGATATATGGAAGTTAAATTTTTCATTGCTATTGGTGAATCGAACATTTATAAGCACGTCTGCATGGTGTGTATGTATGTTATAAATATTTTCCTATATTTTGTGTTAGCTTTATAATTCTACTTGATTTTTCACGGCCAGTGTCAAACAAATTGTCCGATATTTCCGAGTTCATTGTCAAAGTGGGGCATGAAGTAAGCAGAAAACCAACCTATATATTTGAACAAGAACCCCAATCATCATTCGCAGCAGAATAGAAGGGAATAGAAGGGTTATACCCTGGTAGAGAGAGCAAGTGCTGTCTGTTACCCGAAAGGCCTGCAAGGGGAAACGTATCATCTGAAGAATGCGTTTTTGAATAACGGATATAACGAGGCTGAAATCAACCAAACCTTACGACCCATACAGAAATACTCCATGNGAAAAGTGGAAAAATGGAATGTTACAGAAGATAAGACAATGTGGGGTTTTTTGACAAAAATGAATAAATTCTTTGATCAAAGTGGCTGACCCTAACTTTCCTTGGTAAACCAATTCACTCAACAGGATGGTGAGTCTACTATCAGCATGTTTTTTGTGTTCATATTGTCTCTCAAACAGTATAAAATGGAAAGTGGCAAAATAGAATGTTACAGAAGATAAGACAATGTGAGGTTTTTTGACAAAAATGAATAAATTCGTTAATCAAAGTGGCTGACCCTAACTTTCCTTGGTAAACCAATTCACTTAACAGGATGGTGAATCTACTATCAGCATGTCTAGCAGAAGCTGCTAGACATGCTGTTTCAGTATACAACAGCGTCCTCAGGCGTATTCATAGCTTCATTGTACGCACACGCTTGAACATGTCTGACGAAGCCATTGTATAATGAAACATGTTGTGTGGTTTCGTGTGATGAATATAGAGTGTTTACTAGTTCTCCGTCTTCAAATATATCGGAGAAAAAATATCGGGGTTTCCTCCTGTGGGGCATTTTTCCACCCTAAAAAATTTCCGCTGATATCAATTCGACTGCTACAAACAGAAACAACTCTCAAATACATTTTCTCTCCCATCTTCAATTCGGCTCCCGCACTATTGAATGCCCACCATGATTATGCAAGTAGAAGAAAAATATTCATCAACTGTTTCGCATACATTTTGTTCATTAAGAGTTTCTTAATCGTGAAGTACGAGCAAAATAATGAATAAAGTATCGTATTCATAGCGAAGTACCGTTATAACGTTTATTTCCGAAATATAACCTACAGTTCGATATTGCATTTATCTATGGCACACACAAGGTCGTGCATAATAAATTTATTTATAACTAATCCGCTTTTGTCTCCGATACAATTTTTTCTTCAGAAACGCCTTCGCTTGCTAGTAACACCGGCTCCACCCATATTGACTGATCATCTGTCACCATCCAACGTCGTCTAGCCAGGGTTAACTGGATCAAATTAGGTGAGACTGACATTCAGATGATCTATTTCGCATTAGTCAACTTATTGTTTTCTATTGTTAAGCTCCTACATGATATCTCGACTTAGATATACAGGATGATACATCAACTGCGATTTCATTGAGACATTTGTTGCTGTTGATAACAACTGTGAAATCGAGAGGTTGAAGCTCCTGAGAGAATAGCAGGAAAATTCTTTATTCAGTGGTTCAATCCATATTTCTTCGCGGTGCAAATATATAGCATCGATCAATGAATCAAGAAGGAAACATACGATGAATGGAAATCCTCTAACAAATCGATTTTCAAATTGAGAGTGTTATAATTTCAGGAGTGATAGTTTTTTGAGAGAAAAAGTGTTTTGCTTTCTACTACTCCATCTTGATATAAAAAAAATGTAAGATTCTTCCAAAGAAAAAAAGAAAGCCATCAATTCCAGGAAAAGTTACTCTATATTCCTGGAAATATAACCTATTCAATTCAAGGATTTGGAAAAGCTGAATACACTTATTTGAATTAATGAATCGAAGAGGTTTTGTATTAAAGTGTATAATATTTTAAAATTCTTGCAAAGCGCTTTCGACTTTCGTCATCATCAGTGCTCACCTGAAAGTAAGTGATCTAGTTGAAAAGGGAATTTAGTGAAATTGAAGTTGAAAAATTTTTTTAAGGTTAAGAAATTTGGAAAAATTGTTTGAGATTACTTACTTGTCAGGCAACAGGAAGTATCAAGATAAGTGAATTGTACANTTCCTAGAATATTCATAAAATATATTTAAAGAATATTCTATGGTGTTTCTCTATTGTATATTCCTACAATAAACTAAGAATATCCTGAATATTTTATGAATATTCCTCGGGTTCTATTCCTGGAATATTCTTAATAGAATATACCTTAGATATTCTAAGAATATTATAAGATATTCCAAGAATATTCCCAAGGAATATTCTTAAAATATATCAAAGGTTCGCCAGGAGCACTTCCAGGGAATATTCTCCAGAAGATATATATATCCATGGCATATTCATAGCATAATACAATATCCTTAAATTTATATTCATGAAATATACCTGGAATATCTATTGCTATCTATTGCTAGCCTCGGTAGATAATAACATTAGCCTGAGGTGGGTTGAAGGGCACGTCAGGAGTGAAGGCAATCGCATTGACGACTTTTTAGCCAAGGAAGCGGCTGGACAAAAAAATTCAGGACCCAGTAACACCTACGGCCTGCCATTGTAAAGGAGATATCTCCTAGTGACCTGTCCACCTTCCTGGAACGGACAGGATGGACGATGGTCTAGGAGGACAACTCCTCGGAAGGATGTACAACGGGTCACATGTGGCGTAAGTGCTGTGGACCTACATTTACCCCCCATAATCTACAGATACAGAATGCTTGCTTCACTGGATTGTACAACAAAACGGGAAGTTAAAATGAGTTACCAAACAGTCGAAGATGACACAGAGTCTAGAGCACACACGGAAAAATAAGTAATTAGCAAAAATAATAGCCATTAACGTAACATACTTAGCATGAGATCGTAGGTAGGTCTCCCTACCCCTTAGAAGTCGCTCCATGCCAACAATAATAATACTAATAAAAATTGAAAATTATGAATAAAGACGCAACAAAAATGGTTTGTCTTCTTTCACACGACTATGTGTTCTGCTGGTTTTGATGAAGTTATAAACTTGGCCAAATGCGCCGTACGTAAGCAAAGGCCAATAAAACCTAGAGAAAGTTTTATCCACTTTCTTTTTTCTTAGATTGTAATGTCTCATTGAATACTTATTCAATTCAATCTGAATGAGCGACATTTGAATCAGTATATTTTTTTTAACGTAACACAATGGGGAATGTTCCTCCTGACGAAAATCAAGAATTTTTCATAAAAGAGCTCTAAAACAACGCATTTTAAACTTATCATTTCAACCTTCTTCTTTGAGAAATTATTTAAATACTTAAAAAAGAGAAATGAAATAATGCATTCAACATTTAAAGGGATTCGTTTCTATTTCACCATTTGGCAACATCGGTTATAGCTAATAAAGGACAATGAATCTGTTACCTGTATGAGACAAACAAAGATGACATATTTCAGAGGCGTGCTGTTCTGTTCACTTATATTGCGAGTTCCGAGACATTCTGTGACATATGACATTTTATGCACCTAACCTATCTTCCTCTATATAAATAAATAACAGAACAACTGTTTATGGGGCTTGCGGAGGTGGTAATGAACTATAATTTAAATTTTGCCTCAACTCGATATAGGCGCTGTTGCCAATATGTGAATTAGAAACAAATCCCTTTAAAAATTAAAACCCAACATTTGAAACATCAATTTGAATACTATTCGAAGTAAATTTGAAAAACTCATGAATTAAACTCAACTTTATTTTGTTCAAACTCGCATTCGCTGTAATAACCCAAATTGAGGAACATTCCTCATTAGATTAATTCCGTCAGCAAAAAAAATGTGCTCGGGATTCGATGAAGTCGACGAAGGCGGTTTTTGCTTGGTCCTGATTGGCATAGGTTCTACCGGCATCTACATGGCGTTGAAACGGTCAAAACTTTCGAAACGACTCAATGTTTCAGTTGTTCGAATATCAAATTACCCCATGCTCTTCATTCAGAATTTTCAATGATTCTATCAACCCAAATTTCAAACAAATGTTTGTCCACAAGGAATAAACGACACGCCAATGCTGCTACCTGTTTTACGCAACGTTCGAAACCATCATCAATTCTGTGAAATTGGGAGCAAACGATTCAGATATAATTTATTACCGGTTTTTGCGTTGTTTTAAGTTGCATTAATCTCGTTAGCCAGAAAAGTAGTAATCGATAATAATGAGAGGTTATGTAACCGTGACTATATGATATCAGTAAAATACTTATTATTATTCAATATGATTCGAAGCAAAAGTGCACAGAACTGAAATGAGCAACGTGTTGAAAGTAATTTGACATAACATCTCTGCTAATTAGAAAAAACTGCTATTTGAAACTATGAGCATGAATTAATAGTAGTAGTTCAATATGCAATCAACATTTTTGATCTGGATAATTTCATAAGACGATCCCAAAGGATTTTGATAAGTGAATCTCATTCATCTAGTCTAGGGACTTCTCAGGGGTCTATTTTGGGACCATTGCTTTTAATCATATATATAGTGCCCATATTTCAAATGAGTTTGATTGTTGTGAAGTGCATTATGCAGATGATATACTTACGTATCTCAATTTCCGTTTGGAGAGCTCAGATGCAGCTATGGAAATAATTTACGATGGACTCAAAAAGGTGAAAAAATCAGCTGAAAAACACTGTCCGAAGCTGAATTTGGATGAGTTTGAGATAGTTCTCTCTGGTAATAAAAATTAAAGGAATATTCTGAAAAATAACATGATTATTCACAACCCCTTGCAAGTAAGTGACTCAGCAAGAAATTTGTGACTCAACATAGTTGAGTCTTTCTCCCTTTCTCCCAGTACATCAAAAGTCTGTTAGGCAAAGCTTCTGCTTGCCTAAGTCAGACTTGCTTTAAGTCACTTCAATCTACAGTCCCACCAAGCCTGATATGTTGCCTGAATCCTCGATATCAAATCCATTCAAAGAATATCAGGAACAAGTGTACCTTTACCATGCCTCAAAACAGAATAGAAATTTTTCAGAGGTCATTTGTCTTCAATGCAATTCATATATAGGTACAATATGCTACCAGAAGAGTTCAAAATGTATAGAAATATTATATTGAAATAAGAAATGAAAACATTCTCACTTTCCAAACAGTAAAACTCAATTGGACAGACTCTTCAACCACTTTACACATTACATATCACTCGACGAGAATCGTCGACTGTCTTTTACTGCAGCTTTCACTGCAAAGCAACAGAGCTCAAACACAACGCGCTCATTATTCAACACCAGATAGTGCTGTTTCGACCAGCCAAAGGTCTCATCAGTGCAGCTGGGCTGAGCCACATAATTGGGTTGCATATTGATTGTAAATTATTCATAATTAATCAACATTGAACCTGATCTGAATGATAATATTCAAACTTTCAAAATCGTAGACCACAACATATTATAAACATAGGTTGAAACATGGAACTGACAAGCATGGATAGAAAAATTATGAAAGAGAGCGTTGAATTGGTCGAAAAAAGAGAAATTTTGATATTGCACTAAGTTGATATTGACCGAAAAACCTGTTCCAATCCATATCTGGTGGACTCACTTCATGTGATTACTCAAATATTAATACAAAATTATAGGAGCTTGCATCCTAAGTAGATTGTGATGTACTTATATTTCTTTTGGAAAAATTCAGAGACCAGTGACTTTTGAGTTTGCAGTACTTATCTAACTTCAGAATGGTACTGTATGGGACACATCAGGAGCTTGGTTTGTTTTATGGCCAGTGACGATGAGAGAGCATTTCCAACTGAATCAGCTAACACAATTTTCCAAACGAAGCAACGGAAACTCTGAGTTAAGCTTTTTCAGCATCAGCATATCTCTATAAAAATGGACAAACACCACCAGAAACAGACCATAATCACGCAACGAAAACAAAATTCAAGTGATATATTGAAATGAATAAAACCAAAATATTCACTTCATGAATTCTCACCCTCTCGTCAGAAAGCTTTACCAATCTGCTTTATCCAGCATCGATTCAAGGCGATAAATAATCTTTTTGTGATATATGGAAGTTAAATTGTTCATTGCTATTGGTGAATCGAACATTTATAAGCACGTCTGCATGGTGTGTATGTATGTTATAAATATTTTCCTATATTTTGTGTTAGCTTTATAATTCTACTTGATTTTTCACGGCCAGTGTCAAACAAATTGTCCGATATTTCCGAGTTCATTGTCAAAGTGGGGCATGAAGTAAGCAGAAAACCAACCTATATATTTGAACAAAAACCCCAATCATCATTCGCAGCAGAATAGAAGGGTTACCAATACCCTGGTAGAGAGAGCAAGTGCTGTTTGTTACCCGAAAGGCCTGCAAGGGGAAACGTATCATCTGAAGAATGCGTTTTTGAATAACGGATATAACGAGGCTGAAATCAACCAAACCTTACGACCCATACAGAAATACTCCATGGTGACACTGGGGCGAACGAACGAACTTTTCTGCTCTACATACGTGGTGTGATGGCCAACTTTGAAGAGTCACCAAGGAATGTGAAGTTGGGACCATTTTCAAGCTCACAAGAACGATAGAGGTTAGTCTCAGTTTCACAAAAGACTCCAGAGATCCATTAAGTACCCCAGGAGAATACCGAATACCATGTAGTTGTAGTTTGTTCTACATCGGAACCATTGAAAAAAGCGTTGAAACGCGCTTAACTGTGTATGAAAGAAGATGTCGCTATTGCCAAACAGATAAATCGGCAGTACCAGAACACGCTCTTCCAGAGGGTACTATTCGAAACTATCCAGAGAGGCCATAGACATACATGAACATAAGAATAATTTCAATCGCAAGGCTTGAACATCAACAAGACATTGATATATCGGCTCTTTATGATGAAGAGGGGTTGGACCAATCAGGTAGGTGAAGGGCAGGTGAAGAGCAGTCGACCGATAGAATCGAAGTTTGGGCTTTGCAGCAATGTGAACCCAACTAGCAATTTCGTATTTTATAATAGTTGCAGAAACGTTTCGGAGAAACAAATTATAAAACTACATTTCTTCCAGAAATGTTTTCAATGTGTTTATAAAACTGCTATAAATAGAAGATTGGCACTGTTTTATAAAACATTATAGTTATTATCAATATTTTGTAAGGCCTTTCACAAACACTACAAAACAGTTTGGCAGTTACTATAAAATTTGTCTAACATTCTTAAAAAGTGGTTTTGTAAAGACTTCACTTACTGCACCTTTGCAATATATTCAAGCGATACTTATAAAATGATCAGAAAACAGTTGTATAAGAGTTTCTTAGTAGTTCCAAGTAGGCGTTATAAAATATAATACAGCCAAAAACGATAACAATGAAATGAAAAAGTGTTAAAAATGTTTCCTTGAAGACGCAAAAAGTAATTTTGTATTGGACACTAGGAAAATATAATTGATATGTCACCAACTGAAAACCAAGAAATAGAAAGTTTGAAGTCATTTTAAAATTTCACTACTGCACTGATAAAACTGTTAAAGACATTGTTTGTGTTTCGAAGATGGATATTTTTACTGCAAATGAAATTTTATTGACAAATATATAGTCTATTATTAGCAAAATTTAAACGCGCGCCACTCATTTGTAAATGTTTTCGGTTGATGTTGACATATTAATTTTCTAGTCGCAAATTCAACTCATTTTATTCTAAATAATATAATGTTATAATATT
>NW_019291691.1:156092-168666 GCF_000500325.1 Leptinotarsa decemlineata | reverse complement strand
GACAATAGCATCGTTTCCACAGATATGCCACGGTTTTTCTATAGTACAAAAAATGAAGAAAAGAGATAGAAATTGGTGTCTTCGGTGTACCTATGAAGAATTGGTGTTGTATGAAACTTGTTTTCTTGAAGATGCCATTGAAAATAGTTCACCGGTTTTTCCAGATGAATCTATTCAAATTGACTTGCTAAAAGTTACAATGTTAGTGAAAACTACAGTACCTTCAACTGAAGCAAATCCACAAGAATATAAACATATATGCTTCTTCAATGAACTTGACTTTTGTGTCTTATACCATATCACACTTTTCGAGCTTCGAGAAATATACTCAAAAAAAAACAATTCTGATACTTACTTTCAAATAACTCTTCGGAATTGTTCTTCGTTTTACAGAATATTTAAAAAAAACATATTTTTTAGTAAAAAACCACACAAATGAAAATTTCTCGAAATGATTTTTATTCAAAAATTACTTTCTTTTTCACCTCCTTCACTTTGAAACATGACTTATAGACACCCTATATAGTGAAATCCGAGATCGAGTACTTGATTATTTAATTTCTTTAACAGCGTTTTCGGTCCTTGAATATTTTTGGAATTAAATTCTACCAGATTTTCTGTATTTTATAAATATTACTGACGCTTCAATATCAACAATACTACCATCTTCGTGTATTTTCATATAGTATGGCCCATTTAAAACGGAAGCACCCTAATAAAAATGATATTTTTCAATCCATTAGGTGGACATTAGGGTCAACTTTTATAATTTTTCGAAGTCAAAAATTAAAAAAATGTATTTGCAATTTTGTTTGAGGAACATCCGACCGCAAACTGAATATACCTAATTTTGAAATAGTTTAGACCAAAATTACTTTGAAATGAGTTCTTCGTTGAAAAAACATAAGGAAATAACATTCCAAAAATAAAATATTCAATTATCCCACCGATTCAATTCCAGAACCCCCATCAAAATCCTGAGTAGTCCACTGGATTCAGCAGAATAATATTTTGTTACTCTCCAGAATTTCATCAAATTCTGTTGAAGAACAGACGTAAGTGAAAATGTTATAAGTAAAGAAGAAGTTATAAAATTAAGAACATATCATGGTGTGTAGGCTGTCACGGCCGGTGTCTTAGGAATTGTCAGATGTTTCTAGGTTAGCCGTGGTCTGCATGTGTTTTTATCTAACGTTTCGTCTGCTACTGCGGCAGATATTATCAGAGGCCATGCGGCAACTTGGTTGAGTAGCGAATAAATTCCATTTTGTCTTTATATTGTCATTAATGGAACCCACTTTTCCTTAGAGTCACTACGAATACTAATAGAGTAATTAATTCACATGAAAAATTATAGAAACTCGTGTTTAATTTCATTGAAATAACAGAAAATGAGAAACGATAGCTGATGATTAATAGAGTTTGAACCAATCCGTTATTAAGAAAATTGTGGCACTTACATGTGGCGAACAGAAAAACTGCTAACATTACAAATGTCTTCATTTTTTTTCTGCCTATTCAGTTCTGTTGCAGAAGAAAGCAAAACACGTATTGTATAGAACATCTTCTGCAAAGCTTTATATATCTCCAGGTTGAGAAATGTTTTGAATTCGTGGATGGCAAGAGGTCAATCTTTATTAGATATATGATGCTGAATCAATTTTGTATCAGAATGATCCTAATCGTTAAAACAAACAATTTTAAGTTTTGATGTCTTTCAATCCAACGATTTCGTAATTATGTTTTTCAAATTATGCATTTTTCTAATAATATTCTTGTTATCATGGTTGAGAAATAGTCCGGTATAATTTTTTTATTTTCAATCAAAAATATTTTTTCTTGATTTGCCATTTGGACATTCAATTTATTTTTTTATTCTTTTCCCCCTTGAAAAATGTATGTTCATTGAAATTTATTCAATTAAGAGTGCCAATATTCGGGGCGTTGCCAAAACTGCCTGAGCAATAGCACAGAAACAACTGCTTGTCTACAATTTTATGTACGCTTAATGAGGTAATAAGCGAACTTACAAAGTCCGCCATTGAGGATGAAAGTGTTCCATAACGATTGCTTGAAGTTCAAACAGTATGGGGAAAAAGTGATTTTCGTATGATTCATATGAAAATAGTTGTGCCGAAAGTAGTTTTTCTTTCATGTATTTCAATATTCATGTGAAACTAATTGTTTCAGAAGGCTTTTTTCCTTTAGTTCGTATCTAAAAGTAACCAATATGCATGATATGCACATTTTTGTGAAGTGTCAATTTCAACTTAATTGTTTCCTTCGGAAATTTCATATATTCCAATTTAAACAGACAGCGTTGTTTCAACCAATCATAGGTCTCATCAGAGGAAATCGACTGAATCAATCAACTGTCCTCAAAGGACACGCCTGAGTAAGAATTTTTTACTCCTGAGACCTATGGCAGATCAAAAAAGCGCTGCGGTAGGCTCCTGTTGTTGACTCCGTTCGTTTGCACTTGGCTACACCGCGCTTTTAAGGCCAATAGTCAGAAACACGTGTCCGCGGTTGGCCATCAATTTTTCTTGAGTGCTGTTCCAACTTATCTTACCCTTTTGAATTTAATCATAGACACTCAATAACACCCCCTTTTCATATTTATATCCTGGACTCGGAATATACGCAGGTAGCTGTAGCTGCCTCCGTAGTAGTGTTAGGATATCTTAGGAATTCTAGGTCTCCTAACTAGAATCAGAAATGTGCGGTAGGCTCCTGTTGTTGACTCCGTTCGTTTGTTATATCTTCCCGTTTTCGGAAACCAAGTGTTGTTCTTCTTTGCACTTGGCTACACCGCGTTTTTAAGGCCAATTTGAATCCCCCCCTTCCATTAACATCCTTCCACACCGCAATAAGATAATCGGCCAAATTACTAATACAATGTTTTCTTCTACATAATTTTATTGCTTTCAATAGACATTTTCTTTTCGAAATTAGGTTCTGTTTAATGCATCACAATCTTCTTTGATCGCTTCTTCAACAGCATCATGGAAATGAAGGTTGGCATTCTTAGTGATTGGATTTGTACAACCGCTTTCGAACTTTTTAGAACAGCTTCTTACTTTAGGTATCATTCTATAAAAAAACAATCATATATTGGAAAATGTAGGTGGATCAAGTTCCAGTTTTAGCAGAAATCAATATTATGACAATTCCTCATTAAAAATGTGGTTCCAGAATAAAATAATTGAGTTATGCCTCAAATGGTGCCAAATTCGTTACGCACGAGGAATTGAAAAAAAGAAAAAACTGATACCATTGAGGTGGAGGTGATGTGTATTGGTAGATTTGAATTACGATACTTACGAACAAACGAAACTCTTTGAAGGAAGTTGATCCTTGTGGCTGGCTAAAGCGTCCTTGACTTCTGTACATTCTGGTGACTTACTTGCTTCTTCGTTGAGTACACAAGGGTTGAACAATTCTGAAATTGAATAAATTCAATTATCTTTGAGAATTCGAACACCTCCATTGGAATGTTTGAGTCAATTGGAGAGAAAGATGTGTCTACAATACACTAATATCGTAATTATAATCACACAAAAATGAATGATAGACATGTTTTGACTACTTGTGAAAGCTTCAACTTAGTTTTCGAACAACAATCGAGGTATCAAATGGTTACCTTTCCAACCTCATGTAAGCTTTGAGAGGTCGTCTTCTTGATGATCTGTCAGTAATAAAGACTATCGCATTGAAAGAACTGACCAATCGTCTTCGATTCATCCAGGTTGGAGCCCAGCTCCCTTACCCTTCTAGCTGTCGAAGAAGGACAAATGGGTTCATGACTGAGGGGATGTTGGCGGCATGAAGTCCTCAGACATCAGTACCGCCCCTTCACGGGGTACCCCTACCTGGCTGGGGTGGAATGGATGATAAATCTATTCATCCTTTAACGGGGGACATGAGGGCCTCATTCGACAGAGTGTCGGGGCCTTCTATATCGGAAGGGGTCGTCTACAGCATATTCTGTAGCTTCCCTAACTAACGGATTTTCGTGAGTTTCCGCACCATCAAAAACTAGCCGATTCCTCGACCGAATGGACTGCCGAATGGAAGGCAGCTGCAAATCTCTGCGGATGGCTTCATTCCGCACGAACCAAGAAGCATTCACAATTATCCTCATTAACACGTTTTGTAATCTCTCCAGAATGGAGAGATTATACGTAGCCTCTTGTCATAAGACGCCTGAAGCATACATGATTGACAGGTTTGAACATCGTATTGTAGATGGTAATTTTATTCTTTAAACTCATTTTGGATCTTCTGTTGATCAGAGGGTACAGACTAGCTATCCGACCCTCGATCTTTGATTTGACGCACATGATGTGTGGGTTTCAAATGAGCCTACGGTCTATTAGTAGGCCGAGGTTCTCTACCATTGGAAGAACGGAAAGAGAGTGAAGAACCTTTTTTGTCCAAAATAATTTCTTTATTCCACTCGAACCATTGGAGAGCTGATATAAAAACGTGAAAGAGAATAATTTCCGCTGCTAAAGAAATAATATTTCGTTTTGATTTATATAAACTTGAAACATTCATTCTTGGAAGGAAGTGTAATGATGCTGATACCTCGAAAAGGTTGATAACGTTAGGGTAGCATTTATGGGGTTGGGTGGAAGAACATTACAGTGAGGTCGTGACTCCAAATGAAATGAAGTCCGTCCTTTTCTCCTCTTAGCTCATTATCACATATATAAAGTGTACAATTCATGTGAGGAATGAAGGCTATTATTATATTATTATTATTATCATGATTTTCAAATATTCGAATTATCTCTCCAATGTTCGTGTGCAGAAGTTTGACATAAGATAATTCGTATTGTAGATGGTAATTTTATTCTTTAAACTCATTTTAGATCTTCTGTTGATCAGAGGGTACAGACTAGCTATCCGACCCTCGATCTTTGATCGTCCTTTTCTCCTCTTTATTAGCTCATTATCACATATATAAAGTGTATAATTCATGTGAGGAATGAAGGCTATTATTTTATTATTATTATTATCATGATTTTCAAATATTCGAATTATCTCTCCAATGTTCGTGTGCAGAAGTTTGACATAAGATAATACTCGAAGAAAACAATATATTGAGTCGAAATTTTCACCATCCGTTGAATCTCATGTGAGAAACTCCAGACTGTCCAAGTTTGATTGAAATCGAATAATTAGAAAGGTGTTTTCCTGGATCTCTTTCGGCAACCCTTGTAATTTCAGAACGATTATCTTCCAAATGGGTTGAGATACACAAAAACTTGAATACACTTTTGAAAAATTCGCTAGTACGGGAGAAATCGAAAAAAACTTGTTTCGTAATTTTCCAAATCACATAGAAATTAAAAATCTTTTATATTGGCTCCCAAAAAAATCTACAAAAAACTCCTTTACAATTTTATTCTAACTATAAGGGTTTTCATTAGGCGCTAACTATCTTCCTATCTTTGAATTCAAATAATACAAAGTGTGTGTGTGAGATATCATCGAATTTTTTTATTCATTTGAAAGACCTATTGATGCCATTATGTGTGGGATATGACATCTTTCAAATGTCTGCTTTGGCTTATCTGCGTGAGTGCATCCGAAACGTCCAATTTTCCATGACTCCAATAAGGGTGAATTTGACCGATGGCATGGGTTATGTTGGCTTTGAAGACCGCTGTGGTTTGTGGCTTATTCGCATACACCTGCGACTTCAAAAAATCCACAAGAAAAATTCTAACGGATCAAATCGCACGATCTCGATGGCCAGTTCACATCACCTCCACATAAGATAACCTTGTCCACGAATCACTCGTGCAGAATATCCAATGTGGCATGAGAATGAGGCAAGTAGCGCCGTTCTGTTGAAACCACATTACGTTGGTGTCCAGATCATTCAATTCAGGCCTATAGAAGTTAGTAATCATCGACATAGAGTGCTCGTTGACGGTGATCGCCTGGCCGACGTCGTTCTCAAAGAAATATGTATCGATGACGCCCCCAGCCCAAAATCTACACCAAACAGTGACTTTTTTGGGATGCATTTGACGCTCTTCGATCTCATATAAATTGGTAGGTGATTTTCGATGAAAATTAGGCTCAGTTGATAACTGCTTCACCCAGAGCCCATTCAGCGAACACTACGTCATTGTCTATAGCCGTTCACCTTCAGTTTCTGAGTCGGTTTAATTTTGTACGGGTGCGCGTCTGCGAAAGGATTCTCCGGCACAATCTCATAGACAGGGGTAATGTTTTCGGCGTTTCGTGGACGTACGGGTGTTGGTCGATCGTTGGTCGTTGGTCTTAAATGTATTCACCACATTGAGGAAAGTCCTCTCGGTAGGACGATTATGGTGACCGTAAATTGGGCGATATGCGCGCTACGTTGCCCGAACAGAACACACATTTTGACAAAAAAAATTTGATTATTTGCAAGTGTTGGTGAATGATATATCTGTCCATGGTGATCTGGCAAGACAGACTGATTAAATGACAACTAATTTCACAGATGTAGCTTCAACAAGATGGCCGTTATCAATTGTCAAAGTTTGGAAGTCCCTGATAGAAGTCCCTATATTGTTGGGAAAAGAAAATTCTACATGAACTATGATAGCCATAAAATGCAAAGATATATTTTGTAACATTAGTCGAATTATTCTAATTTTTTTTGAAAATAAGTAATTTTTGCGATATGTATCGTATTGTTGAAGTTATGAAAAAAGTTTATCAAACATTTTTGTTGTACTCAATAGTGTCCATAAATCATGAATTTGAAATTGTGGAACTAGTTGAAACTAAAATCTGAAAATTTCGTTTTCACAGAACCTTTTTTGTTTCTGTTGAGAAGTTGAACAAAACACTTCATTAGAGTTTTCTGGTAATTGCTATAGTTCACGATATATAATTGAAAAATTTTGAAAATCCCATTTTTTATTTTCTTTCCGTGAAATAAGTAGTTTAGGAATTAATTGCCTCAAAACAAACTAAAAATTTCGTTATGAACTGAAACTGAATTGAATTCATTGTACATATTTTTATTAGTATTCAAACATAGTTTGGTAGTAGTATTCAAATAATTGGTTTCCAATAATTTCAAAAAATTTCAAGTATAAAATCAAGCTCATTCTCAATTGGTTTATGGTTTGTCGTAGTACTAATATGCAAAAAACACCTCTTCGGAGACTTTCGAGCTTTCTTTTTTCTACGTTCAGGCTTAATATTCTAAGTCTAATGAATCAGTAATTTTTCACTAGGATGTGAAACTCTCAACTTACCCAATATTTCTTCGACGGTGGAATTACATGCCTGGTCTATAATCACCCAGATAATTTTTGACAGCATGGCCGGAAGCTCTTTGGATTCCTCTGGCAAACAGCTAGCGATTGCTTCGACACCTGCTTTGGAGCATCTCTCCCCATTCTTTCTTAGCAGAGAGCAGAATGTTTCGGATCCAAGTTCAATTTTCTCGATACATTCTCCAATTTCCTCACCAGCGCGCTAGAATAGATGGGGTAAAGTGAGTATTTGCTCAAGTTAGGGGATTATGATATTGTATTAACAATTTCTCTGTGATAAATATCAAGTCAATTCAGAAAACCTTTCAATGGCTCCCCGGTGATAATTATTTCACATCAAATAATGTAGATAAAAGTATTACGTCATACTTGATATGGACTACTTTGTTGTAGGACAAAGCATACATAGGAAACAAATTTATTTTTTTTACCCCAGAGAACTCTTGTTGAATTGAAAGAGAAAGTCAGAGTGTGTATATTGATTTTCATTGCGATAACTTCCTTAGAAAAAGTTTAGTCTATGAGTATCTATGTGGTACGCAAAACATAACGCATTTTTGTTTTGGTTGGTTTCCGTGTTTTGTCGTGGTCTCTTTTGGTTATAATCTGGTAAGACGATAGCCTGGTGGGTTGTCGTAGGTGGTTAGTTTCACTAACTCAATCAACCGCTGTGTAAACCGTTGGTTCAAACCGCAAGGCCTGACGATCGATTTTCACTTCCTATCGTCCAACCCGTGTTAAGAATCACATGTTAAAAGGTAAGACCCCGTCAGTCCTTAGCTCGCACAAGTTTCGACTTTTGAGAGTTGTCGTTCGTAAGAGGGCGTTAGTTGGATAACGGAAAAACAGAACAGAACAGAACAGAAACGTTTCAACTTCAACTGTGGCAACTGTAGAAACATTTTGAAATTATAAGCAAAGAAGACCACGGCAAAATCCGGAACTACCTACTTATATGAAAACACGTGTAATTTGCACAGAAATGAGAAACACATTAATAGAGGTTATATTTTTGAACAACTAAAATAATTTCAATATTACTCTAGCTTAATTGGTTAGTATTTCTCATAATAAAATAATAGTAGTAATGTCATCTTTTTGGATCTTTACTGTATAAAATCGAATGAAAAAAAGAACTCAAGAGAAGAAAACCAAAATACAGGTATTTTTCAAACGGATTATTGGAGTATTCAAATTCTTATTTATGGTTCAATAAATTTCAATTCTGTTAACGAGAAGAAGAATGAATTATAATTCAATCTTGATTAAAAATGAAACTAAGACTAGGTTTCATACTTTGAACTGTCCGCTCCAAATCGATAGAAGACCCCCTTAAGGTCAAACCCATAAACTCAATATTTGAGCAGAAACATGCTAGAATTATATTCTGCTTACTCTTCTTTGAAATGGATAAAAGTTATACTCTGATAGATAGAGATTCATACAAAATTCGACACCAATACTTTTATATCAAGTAATCTGTTTTTCTCAGAATCAAAAATTGATCTTGATGGTCTACCCATCAAGATCAATTTTCAAATTTCGAGTAAAAGAGAAAAATATCCCTATGCCTTCGAATACAATGAGTTTTATGAATAAAAAAATAAATTGAACAATAATAAAGTGTTAGCGGTAAAAATTGGAGGCATCTCCGAAATGTATATTAGAGTAAGAATTTTATCGGCAAATAATATTAATGAGAAAAATGAGAACTCAGTTTGGGGAAATGAGAACCGATAAAGGCACAGAAGAACTCTAGGTAATTTGTTCTTACCTCGTACTAACTTTCACGAAAGATTTATTTCACACAGAATTCAGACAGAAATATAGTAAATGTGACAGAAGTCAGAAAAAAAACAGTGTTTGTAGAGTCTGTGAAGATTGAAAAAACTGGTTGACCAAAAAACTTTGATTCTATTCTTGAAAGCATGGACATTCAGGAATCGGTAACGGAAAAAGTAACAAGTGTGCTTGCTAGACACGGATAATCAACACGATATATAGTAACTCAACCAGATGTAGTACGTTACTAGATCAGGAAATGGAAAAAACATAAAAAGTACAAAGGAAATATGTTCAGGACTACACATGAAATAACCTTCAGAAAAGACCGTCTTTGAAAAAAATTGAAGAACTGTTTGAATAAATCAGGGATGAGTTCAGAAAAATCACAGTGCTATTCTCTAGGAACAATCAAATTGAACGACAAAATGGGTCTGTATGATGGAGACTTCATTAACATTGTATGGATGTCCCAAATTATGTTCAGAAGAATATGATAAACGTCTCATGAAGGCCATGTATTAACTTGTATCTATAAGAAATAAGATAGATAGGAATGGGTGTGTCAGATAGATGAAATAAAAACGCAACAAGTCTATGAGGTTCCAGTGTTTTCCAAATTTGGGAGAAAATTGCCCGACCATTGCCAAGCAACCGCAGCAAAGGAAAGAAAGCTGCTGACCTCATACACCAACCCTAACAGGCATCTGGTTCTCCGAAAGATTATAGAATCATAGGAAATAACTTCCGTATCGATAACGGCGTTTCCAACATGAATACCGTTAATAAACTTATAATCAACACTTCGAAATTGGTGGCCGTGAAACTCTACAAAAAATGGCGACCCCAGAACGTGTCCGAAATTTATAAAACTCCAACGTCTACAAAAATCAAATTACTGAGAACCCAGAATGAGGAAAAACAAATCTGTAATGTGTTTGTTTCAAAGTACTTGACAATGTTCGTACGGATCTAAATAAAGACTTTTATGCTATACGGCAAAAGAACTCCAGTCTAGATGAAGCTGGCCTCCTCAATATATACTACTCAATAATTAACTCTAAACTTGACTTGATCACCATGCCTTGGGAAAAGCAAGAGATCTTCACAGAGTTTCTGTGGCTCACCATTCTAACCATCTTACATTCTGAAATGTGTTTTTTTTTGTTTGCTTGAAATAATTTATCGGTTCTTGCGCAAATGGAACTGTAACAATGGTTATCGAATCATAATCATTATTATTATTACTTTTTTTCTCACAGGGGGTAGTCCTCGCTGGTATTCTTCCTGCGCGAGAGGAGGAGGAAAGGGTTTATTTTTTTATGTTAAGGGTTTTAGTTATCACTTCTTGTTTTATATGTGTATGTATGTATGGATGGATGTTTATTTTTTGTAGGTTGGCAGTAAATGACTGCGTAGTAATTCCTGTGGGTGACGTAATGATTGGTATTTTTACTTCTCGTTCTTGTCTAGGGGTGTTTATTTTCCTATATTCATTGTTCATGAATGGAAAAGACGTTAGAAGCATACAATTAAACCAGGGACCAAACTATACATTTTCTTTCCTGAAATAAACTGGCCCCTACGTAAAAATATCTGAAATTATTGAAGATGGAATGCGGTCATATAGTAGAAAAAATCGTTACGTAAACTACTTTATGTGCAGAACTCACTTCTAATTTTTCCTCAATATCGGGGCATTTTTCCTGTGTCTTTTTGACCAATTTCATTAAATCGTAAATGATGGTAGTGTTGAGTTTGTTCTTGGCGAACTCTGCGATTTCTTCGAAGTCTTCTTTCTCCAAAGAACTGGATTCATTAGATTCTTCGGCCCATGCTGTAACAGATGACACCAAAACATAAACATTTTGTGAAGGAAATAAATACTAATAACTGAATTAAGCAATAAAAAAAAGTCAACTTTCGGAGAAATACGGAAATATTGCTGTGCGTCTTTTTTTTTAGGGAAAACTTTGTTGGAACCTAAATTACCAATGTTTGTTTGAGGGTGATTGACAATGTTTCGTTGTGCATTTCATTAGTTCGGACTTCCAATGTTTAATTTGATATGAATTGATTTGAAATCTCTGAATGAATTTCTCGACGTTTCGATTGTTAGTATCCACAGTCGTCTTCGGGTGATGACTGACGAATCGTCGTGAAATTCTTCCAGGGATTTCAAATCAATTCATATCAATGAAAGTTCGAACAGATGAAATGCACTAAATTACCAAGTTAGCAACTTTTCAATCTTGGTGATTGAATAATTCAGACTCATCTAATCATCGAAATTGTATTTTGTATTTATTTATTGATCAGCATAAGGCCTATAGACGGACAATTTCACAAATTGAATAATATTGGAAACATGTTCAATCAAATCAATTAATTATTTCCGCATGGGCAAGTATGGCCCTCATACGGGACCCCATCTTTTTCATTTGAGGGAATATACCCATGGGTCCTTTGGAGAAGTTGTTCGGAATTCAAAAATAAAAAATCTTGCTCTTGGTCTGTCTACGTCTGAAAATAACGAGAAATCGACTGAAAATATTGAGTTTATGTGGGAATTGATTGGGAATGACAACCGATAGATAATCAAATTGAGTAAAACACATTTTCCGGCGATTTTCTGTTGATATAGAAACCACTAAGCTAATTTCTAAGCTAAAAAACGAATATCTTTGAATAGACCAAAAGGGTACCTACAGATGTGTAATATAATGAATTAAAAAAAATTCAAAAGACTTTCATGTTCTTATTACCTTCATTTCAGAGTAAGAAAAGTCGAATACATTTTATTCAATATTTTTAATACTATGGGAATTATTTCTGAATACGGAAAATCAAAAAATTGACATTTCTCTCAATCTCTTCGGAACGGTTGGTGATATGAGAAATTATTCGACGTCATAAATCTTCATAAAGACAGTAAATTAGTAAAAAAATCTGTTTTCTGTTAACCAGTTACGCAAAAAGCAAAAATTAAATCGACTTAGAAAATGTCAGAAACAATGGTAGGTCAATCTTGTTCGTGTTAAGTATTACAAAAGAAAGTCGTGAAATGAATAGTGAAAAGAACAGTTCGGGAATTGCCGGATATCAAGTTTTTTTTCTCGAACCTGATCTACATAATTCACTAAGTTAATATTGAATATTACAATAAATAATGACATTTGAAACAATCATGAAATACAAATCAATTCAAAGAACCAAGATTATAAAAAAAGTGAAAGAAGAAAAAAAATCACATAAAGGAGGACATATACAGGGTGTCCCTGGACTTCCTCTTTTCCTCTCGGGAATGTATAGATGGGGTCAAAATATCACCAGTACTTCATATAACTTTTTTTCCTAAAAGTCTTCGTAACCAAGTTACGGGCCCTCGAAGTTACAAAATGAAAAATGTTTTTCTTTGATAACTTTTCAAGTGAATATTCAAAATCATCCAAATTTTGGTAATTGACTAAACAAATGAATTCCTTCGATGAGCTTTCATG
>NW_019291691.1:76331-148352 GCF_000500325.1 Leptinotarsa decemlineata | reverse complement strand
ATATGAAGAATATTTTCGAAAATTTGGATGATTGTTTTGGTCAGACTAGTAGACGTTTCTCCCTCTTCTTCTTGTATACCATATACTATTAAGTTATTTCCTTTCAATTTTTTTTCTTGTTCTTCGACTCGTACTCTTAGTTCATAGTTTTCAGCTTCTAATGATGAGATCTTTTTTTCAGCATCGGTGCATTTATGTTCTACAATCATCAACAACGATTTTATTTCATTATCTATAGACTCAAACTTCTTGATGAAATTTCCATTCATGAATTCCAATAATTTATATACATCTTCCACAGTAACATTTTTTTTGTTTTCTTTAATTTGTTCCAGGCAGTCGTTCGTATTATTCATTTTCTTCCATATATACTCTGGGGTTCTTATGAATATTTTAATCCGACCCTGGACAGAGGTCTACCGGTATGTTTTTGTAATGAATTTTTTATTTTATTTTTTTTTTGTATCACTTTCGGTTTCTTCTAAGAATTTCAGTCATGGCACTCTACACTTTATGCACTATTTTCTTCGGTGATTCTTAGTATTTTTCGGTGAACCTCATACCATCGTACAGGCTTTACTTTTATGATTAATTTGGTATAACACACTCTTTTAGATTCAGTCAACTTCAGCTTAAAAAGACGATATATTCGAGAGACGTATCATACGTGTTGCTACCAAGCAACACTTCTGTATCGAGAGTATTTTCATCAGATTCAAACCCCTCTGACAGCTTTTCTTCAGATTGCTTACGTGGGATTTCCATTTCAGTTGTCTATCAAATGTCAGCCCCAGAAATCTCATTTCGTCCACAAACTCCAATTGCTGATCATTCAATTTCAGAAAAGGTTTGATCTGTAGGGATTTTTTAGAAAATAGAACGCATTTAGTTTTAGTGGGGGAAAATTGGAAATCCGTATCACGAGACCATGATTGAAGCCCTGTGATTGCCTGCTGAAGATGAGAACAAATAGAATTCACATTTTTTCCACTGGCGTATAAGACCAAATCATCCGCATATATATTTCCTCTTAGGCTTCATGACATCTTTCATTTTTTCTTTATATGAAAATTTATACAAACCGTTTCATTCTTGTTCAGAAAAAGATGATTTTTCTGACACCATACTTCCCTTTCAAGAAGAGTGATTTTAATATTCCTCTGGAGTTCCTCAAGATCTTGTCCACAGACAGTAACTGTGGTATCATCCGCAAACATTGTAACTTTTCCAACAGTTATGTGGTTGGGAAGGTCGTTAACAACCAGAAGAAAAACTAACGGTCCCAGTACTGATCCTTGAGGTACGTCTAAAGAAACAGCACCTCTCTGATAATCGATGTTCCATTTTAACAATTATACTTCTGTTCGTCAAATAAGATTCGAACCATTTGAAAATAGTGCCCCTGATACCCAGAAAACAGTTTTTCCAAGATGAAGGCAATGTTTAGGCAGTCGAAAGCCTTTGAGAAATTAAACATAAGTGATACTGCATATTGTCCCTTGCCTAAAGAAGTATAAACAAAATTCGTTAAATGATACGTGGTTGATTCTATAGATTTACTATTTCTGAAACCATGTTGAGATTGCGTTAACAGATTATTGTGCTCCACAAAATTTACTACTATATTGTACACAGCGTTCAATGACTTCAGAAAATTCTGTTAGAAGTGATATTTGGCAATAATTATCTATTACTTGTTTATCGTCTTTTTTGTGACGGGAAAACACGAAAGAAACTTTCAATAAATTTGGGAATTCACCTTCAGCTAGGGATAAGTTGATTAAGCTTGTTAAAGGCGTGATAATATAAGCAAGCATAATTTTCAATAGTTTTGATGATATCTCGTCAGTTCCTGAACAGGTTTTATTTTTCAGTGATTTAATAATATCAGATACATCGGTTTCAGTTAGATATGGGACAAAAGTACTGTTTAGAGAATTACTGGAAGCAGTACAATTGAAAGTAGGATTTTTTCCGAAATAGTCATCTGTTTTATTTTTGCAGATTTTCGAAAATTGTATTGCAAAAGCATCGGCTACCTCCTTTTTATCTGTTATCAAGCGATCTTCACACTTTAGACTGATTTCCTCCTTGCTATTGCATTTCCTGTTCAAATTTTCATTTTTAATTTTCCATGTTTCCTTGATTTTATTTGGAGCTGAATTTATTTTGTTATTAGCATACAGAGATTTTGCTTTGGTTATGAATTGTCTGTATTCGCTTTTTTTTCAGAGAGTATTCTTTCTTTATAGCATTGCAGTTTGACACTGACATACACCAGTGCAGAACTTGTAAGTAATTTTTAATTTCTGCTAATTCTGGAATATACCATTTAATGTGTGTACGCCTGATAATATCGTTCATATTTACAAGCGGGCAGCTGACATCAAGGCACCATTTAATGTTGGTAATAAATTCTGAGTATGCTTCGTTAACATCATTCAGTGAGTAGAATGGATTCCAGTCAATTCTACTCAGATATGTGAGCAGATTCTCGAAATTGAAATTCCTTAGATCACGAAGTTTATAGCTTTTATGAGAAAATTTGTCTTGACTTTCACTGAAACATGAATTTTTCAGCAAATAGAAAATGTGCGAAAAATGATCACTTAGATTAGGATTTATGATGTCACAGCGATAAAGTTCTAGAGGTATGTTTGTGATGACATAGTCAATAGCGCTGCTGGAAGTTTTTCTGTTCAAGTTTGTGAATACACGATTAGGTTTATCTGTTGTTACCTTTAGCTGAAAAGATTCCAAGATATTATTCAAAGTCTTCAACTCGTGGGTATTTATTTTATTGTAATGAATATTGAAATCTCCAATTAAGATGATGTAATTGAATTTTTTACTTACTGAAATTAATGCTGGGAACAAATTTTCTTCAAATATCCTCAATTCCTCTGATCCTGGTCATAAACGTTTATTATTGTAATATGACAATCCCCGATTATGTAATCAACCCACACAGCTCTGCTCTGCTGTTTCATCGTTTATGAGGTAGTCGGATAGTCAAGTTGAATATTCCCACCTTGATACCGGCGACAACTTTCCCATATGAGAGTTTTTGCACATCGGGGTTTTTGCACCTGACGATGCCTTAGATCAGCCGTGCAGGGCTTTTTCGCCTCTGGTTTAGGTGAATCATCACTTGAGAGCAAACGTTTGCTATCCTGCTCATTGGGGGTTCGTACCCACTGCGTACGCCGCTCAAGAATTTACTGCAAGGGGGTTTTATAAGGTACACCGCTCTTGAAGAGACGACGTTTCCTGGCTGCACCACCAAACCTTTTTTTTAAGGTTCAGTTATTGAATCAGGAGTTGAGGAGTTGAGAAGCTGTCGTTCCTGAACTGAATTTACAGGGAGGTCAGTTGGAGTCGTAAACTCGACATCCATCATCTCTGTAGACTCATTCCTGAACTGAATTGACAGGGAGGTCAGTTGGAGTCGTGAACTCTACATCCATTTCCTCTGTAGGCTCGCTCCCGAACTGAATTTACAAGGAGTTCATTTGGAGTCGTAAACTCGACATCCATCTTCTCTGTAGACTCGTTTCCGAACTGAATTTACAAGGAGGTCAGTTGGAGTCGTGAACTCTACATCCATTTCCTCTGTAGGCTCGCTCCCGAACTGAATTTACAGGGAATTCATTTGGAGTCGTAAACTCGACATCCATCTTCTCTGTAGACTCGCTTCCGAACTAAATTTACAGGGAGGTCAGTTGGAGTCGTAAACTCGACATCCATTTCCTCTATAGGCTCGCTCCCGAACTAAATTTACAGGGAGTTCATTTGGAGTCGTAAACTCGACATCCATCTTCTCTGTAGACTCGCTCCCGAACTGAATTTACAGGGAGGTCAGTTGGAGTCGTAAACTTGACATCAATCTCCTCTGTAGACTCGCTCCACATCTAAGTTTACAGGGAGGTCAGTTGGAGTTGTAAGCTCGACATCCATCATCTCTGTAGACTCGTTCCTGAACTAAATTGACATGGAGGTTAGTTGGAGTCGTGAACTCGACATCCATCTCCTCTGTAGACTCGCTCCCGAACTAAATTTACAGGGAGATCAGTTGAAGTCGTAAGCTCGACATCCATCATCTCTGTAGACTCGTTCCTGTACTAAATTTACAGAGAGATCATTTGGAGTCGTAAACTCGTCAACCATCTTCTCTGTAGACTCGCTCCCGAACTGAATTTACAGGGAGGTCAGTTGGAGTCGTAAGCTCGACATCCATCTCCTATATAGACTCAGCGTCAGCGCCCGGTATCTCGAAGGTTCCGTAGAGACAGCTGATAGGCTCTATGACATTCATCCTCTCGGCACGGATGCACACACCTTAGGATTAAGCCATCGTTGGGATGCCATTCAGTTAGGGAATAACATAACCACAAGTGGTTCTGTCATTCATGTATCCAGCGGGGCTACGTGGAAGCAGGCATCCGATGGCCGGTTTGCTCAACCCCCACATACCAAGCCAATGCACTCGCCAAAAAACAGCATGCACAGTGGTTCAGGCAGTGAAAGATGAACAAGGACAGCCAACCTGCATACCCCGCAACTTACTACAATCTTGAACACAATTTATTTTTCTATAAAATTTAAGGTCAGCTGCAAAAAGTAAAGAATTTGAATATTTTATTTCTGCTGGTAGATTACTAATAAAAATAAGAAACAGTAGAGACACAAGATTTGGCCCTTGGGGCACTCCTGATTTTTACTAGTACTCACCTGAATAGTTAGTACCAAACTTCACTCTAAATGTTCTCTCGTCTAAGTATGATGCTAAAAATTTCATAATTCCTTTAGTAGCTCCACATAGAGAAAGTTTGTTTAACAATACATCATGATTTAATTTGCCGAAAGCTCTTTGGAAATCAGTGTATATCACGTTGACCTGAGTAGAATTTTACAGACTTCTAAGTACGTTATCACTAGAAGATAAAGGATTTTTGGAAGTTGACTTTCAAATAACATGATAATAGATAACCTGTCGACTTATGTTACTAAAACTTTTTGAAGAATATACTTTTCTGTGAATTTATAGTGATATCTTTCAATTTCAGTTGACGAACTATATATTCTTCATAAAGCTGATTGTTGGAATTATTGGGAATCCAAAACAAGGAATTTAGTGGAATTATCATATGAAAATATTTGTATTTATCCTGGTGAAGTAGCAGTTCTTTGGAAAACAAACGGTAAAGATAAGAATTTCCATAGGAGTATCATTACATGGGAGCAGCATGAATAATCAATGATTTATGTTTTCAACTAGCGACCAGATCCGGCTTCGCACGTGAAGTAAAGTATAGTGTAAATTTAAAAAAATTAAAGGCGAAATCAAGTTATTAGTGGAAGTTGTAATTTAGGTTAAATCAGAATCAAGATTGTAGTTGAAGTTATTGTTGGGAGGTAGACACCAAAGTCAGAATCCAAAAATGAAGACAATCCTTGAACAGCTAGCTGGTATATCAGAACACCTAAACCTAGATCCTAGATAGCTGCTGATAAGAATTGCCGGAATCCTGGATCGCATATCGGAGGAGTAAAAAGAAGACTGTAATAAGTTGGACATTATTTTTCGTTAAATATTGACTACCAAAACAAATGGGTTTTCGTAGACAAAGGAAACCTTTATCAGCTTTCAGTAATAGTTTTAGGTCAACCAGAGCCAAGCCAATCAAAGGAAAAGTCGTTAAAATTAACTGCCCAATGTTTAAGAAATCAGATATTTTAGAACATTCAACCTCATCATTCATATCATTATCATGACGTTAAGGGTCGGAAATCTATTATCCAGTCTGTGTACCCCATTCATAATAACAGTCAAAAAGTACTTGAACGTATAATAAATATCGAAATTTATTTTATGAGTTCACAGGTTTAACGACATGATAAAATTAAGGCATCCGTCTGGGATACCTCTTATTCGAGACAGAGAAAATATCAAAAATAACCCGGCAGTGACATCTATATATCAGTAGCAGGCTTACGACATTAGAAATATCGGTGACCAGTCGGAAATTCTTGCGGACTTATTCGCTGGACATGTAGAGGACGCTAAGAGTACCGGGTTTGGAAATATTTTCAGATTTCAGGAACTTTTCTGAGATAATTTTAATAACATCCCCTAACTGAGTTAAGGTGGAGAGTTTTTGGGAAAGATTTAAGGCAGTCGTGTGCGGAGATTTGGTGAATCCAGTTTGGTTCAATTTAGTTGATTTAGAGAACATTTTCGAGTTCCTGGTGAGAGTTTGGTGGAGTTTTGGAGAAAGAGTGGCTTTTGTTATAGACTTCAGGAGAGTCCATCTACGTCAATTTGGTGAGCGTATTTAAAAACAATTCTGAAACAATTCTGTTATTGCATGCGTATGTGTGTTATATTTTCGAATTGGCGGCTAGGGTATTGGTAAAAATTTAAGCTCTGTTACGCCAGCGACCCAAAGTACGGAAATCGCATTTAGAAAATGCCAAAATTTGGTACTTTTTAGGTGCTTTTTAGGTAACGGAGTCAAAAATTAGGTGCTCTGTAACTTACACGGCAACTCAATACTCAAAGTTGCGTTGCTAGCATCATGTGATGCTAGCAATGAAAATAATAATAAAATAATGAAAAGGTGCTAATTAAGTGCTAAACGGTGAGGATCGTAAAATTTTTAATTAATAAACAAAAACTTCCAATTTCGCTAAACAACAGATCTAAGAATCAAGTCTCTCGAAAACGAGGACGAATGCTCTATCAGGTATAAACTAAGCGTAGTAATAAAGTGCTAGAAATTGAGATGAAAACGATCGTTGATAAGCAGAAAAAAATTTTGAGATACCCGATTTGAGAATGAAAAATTAACAATATGCAATAAAGTCTTGAGATGCTCGTAAACTAATACATAGAAAATCAAAATAGAGTGCTAATTGAGTGCTCACTAAATATTCATAGTGAAATTAGATTCTATAATGCCTATGGGGCTCATGGACCTGAAAACCACCATGACCGATGTACTGGGTTTTTATAGTACGTTTCTCTATAAATAATGGCTAGAGAATAAAGTGCTAATTAGATGCTCATCAGATATTTATAATTAACCTAGATTCCATAATTGCTCATTATTGCAATTTTTTCCAAATGAAAATCATCAACGACACTCCCAATAATAGTACTGATTTGTTTCATGCACATGTGTAAGTCATGGTCTCGTAAGAATTATAAGAAATATGAATTTGTCTGTAATAAATTCCACTTGAATGTATGACTAACATAAATATGGGTAATTGCTTGAAGAAATCATCTAACGATGATATTTCATTGCTGAGAGGCAGTGATAGTGTTCGAGAATCTTCATCTGATCAGTTGGGACCACCAGCTTATCAGGTAAATGAAACTGTTGTTGATATATGGAAAATAATAATTAGTTAATCTGAATAGGAATCCCTCCCGATACAAGCAGCTTCTCCTGTTTATCACCCATCGCCAAGTGTAACTCGTTCAATTGCCCAGTTAACGGAGGAAGAACAGGTGAAAATCGCTAAGAGAATTGGGTTGATACAGCACCTTCCTACAGGAACATATGACGGATGCAAAAAGGCTAGGGAATGTGTTATTTGCATGGTGGAGTTTTTGGTAGGTGATGCACTTCGTTATCTTCCATGTATGCACACTTATCATATGATATGCATTGATGATTGGCTGATGAGAAGTCTTACCTGCCCTAGTTGCTTGGAGCCTGTTGATGCTGCCTTGCTAACCAGTTATGAGACCAATTGACGACCAGTGCCTTTGCATCTGATAGTAAAACATTGTGATCTAAAATGCTTGTTTTTGTGGGCGCAAATGAGTTATGAGAGGCTGTGATAATAAATTAGCAAAGGAATAACTATAGGATATTTGGTTTCTATCTTTTATTTTTGTTGTCATTCTTATAACAAATATTATTCATGTCTCTTCTGGAAAGTTGTACTTATTCTTCAATCATGGAATATCTTGATATTGCTTAGACTGTGACTTAGGTTTAGATCTTATATGCTTACCCATTTATTGAAATAATTTGGTATTTCATTTCTGAATAGAAAGAATATTGTGGAGGATGAATTTATAGTTAATTTTATTTACCGAATTTATGTAGCCAATGTAAATCTAATACAATTACAAGAAATTCTGATTAACAAATGGAATATTTTGGTAAAAGAATAAAAGTCATAATCATATCGGAAGGCTCTTTGTTTCTTTATTAATAGTAATTGCAATGCTGGACTGGTCTAGCAAAAATGGTCAATTGATTTTGATATTTTTTCNCTGACAAGGAAAACCTGCAGAAAAAGCGTCAAACCAAAAGGTGCAAAAAAGAAACTGAATCGGAAGATAGTTCATCCCAAGAAGAGGATGATGACTGTGCTTGCATCTATTGTGGGTACTTATACTCAGATTCAACCGAAGGTTGGGTCATCTGCGGCGTGTGCCAAGGTTGCGCGCATAATTCATGTGCCGGAGTAGATGAGGAAGATGAAGAGGCACACATTTGTGAACGCTGTCTACCCGATTAAAAGCGTACTCGTTTTGCCCCATAGCGTTTCCCATCTTATCCCAGTTATGGGGCAAAACGGGAAATTTGCCGAGTTTATTTTTTCATTATTTGCCAAAAAAAGTTCTGTGAATTTGCATGCTACAACGTTTAATTATAAGAGAGAAATGTAAAATGGTTACCTCTTTTGTTGAAGAATGTTATTAAAGAGTTTAATTTTTCATGTATACCGAGTTTTGTCTTAGCTATCTCATCTTGCCCCAGTCTCCCCTACGTTTCTCAATAAATAATGGCAAGAGAATGAAGTGCTGATTAGGTGTATGCAAGAAATTAAGATGAAAACGACCGTAAATGAGCGACAAAAAAAATCGGGATACCTGATTTGAGAAAAAAAAATCAATATACAATAAAGTATTGACATGCTCGTAAACTCATACATAGACAATCAAAATAAAGTGCTAATTAAGTGCTCACTAGATATTCATAGTGAACCATGAGCCTATGGGGCTCATGGACCTAAAAACTACCATGGCTGATGTACTGAGTTATTATAGTATTTTTCTCAATAAATAAGGGCAGGAAAATAAAGTAATTATTAGGTGCCCACTAGATATGTATAGTAAACCTAGATTCCATAATTACTATGAGGCTCATGGACCTGAAATCCACCATGACTGATGTACGTTCTTATAGTACGTTCCTCAATAAATAAGGGCAAGAGAATAGAGTGCGAAATAGGTGCTCATTAGATATTTATAGCAAATCTAGATTCTATAATGCCTATGAGGCTTATGGATCTGGATATGAGGATACAGTAAGTTCCTAAATAATTAAGGGCATGAGAATAAAGTGATAATCAGTTGCTCATTAGATATTTATAGTAAACTTAGATCTGAAAACCACTATGCCTGATGGACTGAGTTCTTACAGTACGTTCGTCAATAAATAAGGGCATGGGAATGAAGTGCTGATTAGGTACTCATTAGATATTCATGGAACACCTGAGTTCCATAATGCCTATTGACTTTCGCGCTCAAAATTTCCATGGTTGATGTTCTCCAAAGGGTTGGTATCCGATTCATTTACGACTATTATACGAGGACACATTAAAAAATTAATTTCAGACAATAAGGCAAATTGTAAAACTAATTTAAGACACTCAAGACGTGAGTACCTAGAACAGGTATCTGTTCTAGGTACTGTTCTAGGTGTAAATAAGGATAGCTTTGTAAGTATGGTGAGTTTAATATTCCTCTTGAAGATGATCACTTGGTGATCGAAACACGTGTCGAGGTGTTAAAATAACGGTTTGGTGTTGGGAAATAACTCCAGTCATATTCATAGTTTCAAATATTCAGTTGGGAGATTGAACAGAACAACCATATGCATGAATAATTTTCAATCTCATCAACTAAGCAAAGTTTGAGTCATGTAATGACACTTGAGAAACGGTTATTCGAAAAGAATATCCAAATGAGTTTTCTGCTTCCTTTCAATAGTTAATTTGTTCGAGTGCAGTGAATTCACAGATTTCATGTCTCTTGTTAATTTCATGTCTCAACGATTAGATGATATTGTTCAGTTGACAACAGTTCTATATTACTACTCTAAGTATACTAGTTCTATACGTACTAGATTTTTTTTTAATGAAACGCTCAGAATCAGAGATGTAGGTAGATAATTTGACTGAATATGAAGTAAGGTAAGTAAGCCTCCCCTACTGGATAAGTTTGGTGATTCTCGGTTGTAAAATTTGGCTACTTCAAAAATGAATGTTAAAATCTTCTTACAGATTTCTACTAGCTTTCAAACAAAAAAACCTCTTCTATTCGAGATATGTCATCAGTTAGATGGCATATTGGTATGAATATGGATGATCTGGGGATCTGGCTGGCAACACACAATAACATATATGTGTATTCTTAGTTGCATGCTTTCAGAACCTTGAAACTATAACTTCAAAATTTACATTTTTTTTTTCAACTTTGACTGTCTATAAACACATAATGTAAAAATGTTTTGTTTCGTTATATTTCGAAAAAAAATTGTTGAAATAATTATATTACAAAAAAAAATTCGAAGTGTAATTGAAATTTTAGGATTTGTTTTTAGTGGTACAAGATGAGATCAACACCTTTAAAGCCAATTTACTGATTAACTTATCAATCTTAATCCAAGCATTTTTTTGTAGAGAAAATGAATTTTTGGGGATTCTATAATAAGTATAGAAGCATTAGTTCCATATCCATATCAACATAAAGTAGCAGCATTTAATAGTATGATTCACATATTATTGAATATTCCACTTTCAGAAAGTAATTTTCAAAGAGAACTTATTTTTATAAAACATATTACTGCCAATAATGGTTACGAGGTGAATATTATTCAATTATTTCTGGAATATTGCAGATACAAGCTCTGAACCAGGTCTATCCGGTTTCAAAAAATGATATTAAACATTATGTAACTCTAACTTACTTTGGTGATCCTACTGATAATATCGCTCGTTTTTTAAAAAACAACGTGTTGACGTGGCCTACAGAACGAATAATAATTTGTCCAAAACTTTATTTTGGACAAACCAAAACTTTATCAAAAAGAATAAAAGAGAATAGAAGTAATTCATTGAATAGGAAGACCAATTCAACATTTGACAGAGGAACACTCGTAATCAGAACATATCCTAAAGTAATGCATTTATCATATAGAAGTAGTAATAATAAAATGATATGAAAGCACGAGACAGAATTTGTACAAACAGTATTGTGATGCCCTAAGATGCTATTGTATAGCGAAACACGTGTTGCGGTTGATAATCCCAACGGGTCTAGATCCTTCTGGTCGGTAGATAAAGCTGTTAATCAGAACTTTACAAAATCCACAACTTCTCCACTAACACAAGCGGATGGTTCAATTCCAATAACAACCATAGAAAAAGCAAATCTACTAGCTGAACAATTTGCGTCCCACTCCACAGTCGATTTTCTGAGAAAGGCACCACCCACAATTTCCATACTAGAATCCACAATGCCGGAAATGACTTTTCGACAGCGAGCGTCTAGTCAGGCGAACTTTGAAACAGCTCAATATTCACAAGGCGTCTGGCCCTGATGAAGTATTCGTCATCGTACCTAAAAAGTACGCAAATGAACTCGCACCAGTATTTTGCAGAATTTTCAACCTGTCTTACAAGAAAGGGGTTTTCCCTCCTTATTGGAAAATTGCTCGCATTCAGCCCTAAAAAAGGGCAAGAAAAATTTTCCAAGGAGAAAGTAGTAAACCACCGTATCCTCAAATATTTGGAAGGCTTCAACATCTTGAGCGATTATCAACCCATGGATCCCTATTGTTTCCAACCCTCTTATAGGACTTATAGGAAAAAACAAGAATCCGATATATTGCTTTGCTGACGACAGTACACTTGTCTTGCTTTTTATTGTATATCAAAGATATATTGCTTTGCTGATGACAGTACACTTGTCTTGCTTTTTACTGTATATCAAAGACTTATTAGAAAAAACCAAGAATCCAATATATTACTTTGCTGACGACGTCACCCTTGTCTAGTCATTCCATTTGGATTCCAGGACATCGGCTACGGAGGCACATCTTCACCGGCAGCAGGAAGCTGCATATCTTAATGAGGATCTAGAAGTGATTTCTAATTTGGAGTGAAAGTAACCAGGTTCAATTCAATGCCACAAAAATCTAGGAATCGATTTTCTCCAAGAAGATAAATGTCTCCGAACCAGATGTGATAATGTCAGATCAGACAATTCAGCTTTCTGCTTCGATAAGTTTATTGTGGTTCAGAATAGACATCAATATGTCTTGGCAAAATCTTGTTGCTGGAATTGCAAAGGCTTCTTCTCAAAAGCTTGGAACACTGTTCCGAATCAGAAAACTTTACACACCTCAGCAACATTTGATGCTTTATAAAGCTCAGATCAGACCTTTTTTGGAGTATTGTTCTCATGTATGAAGTTTTGCCGCCAAACATACCCTGAAGTTGCTGGATTCCATCCAGAAAAGAGCCATCCACCTGATTGGAGACGCGAACATCACGTGCAACCTTCATAGCCTGAAACATCGAAGAAAGGTTGGAGATTTGTCTCTGCTCTGTAGATACTTCCACGGGAAGTGTTCAAATGACTTGGCACATTTGATTTCACCAAGAGCGGTACTTATCATAAATACGCGACAAACTGTGGCTGCTCATCGTTTTGAGGTTCAACTCAGTACACTTCGACCTTCACTGTTTAAGAACTCCTTCGTCTGGAGAACTGCGTTTATGTGGAATAAACTTTCCGAGAGCGTTTTTCCAAATGGATTTAATCTCCAGCGATTCAAATTCAATGTGAATCGCTACTTTCGGACAGGCACCGCTCTGAGAGCGCTTTAAAGTTTTTCCTGTAGTGCTTGTGCTTTGTCCTTGAAAAAAATTCTCACATTGAAGTGTTTTTGGAACGCGTTATAATGGATTTTCATCAAGTATCGGTAGGTTGTATCATATTTTAATGAGGTAAATGAAAAACAATCAATTCTCAATTAATGAACCGAAATGATCAAAAAGATGAGTTAAAATTAATTATTATTCCATTTGAACGAGAATGTATGACTAAGAGTGAATTTTATGTGTGAATACGCTCAATTAGATTTTGAAATCAGTCCCTGATGATGCAACTCATATTTGAAATGTGCGAGAAGATTTCCATAGTCAAAATGAATGAGAGAAGATTTTATTAGATACTTCAATTTGGCTATTAAATTGTGACGGGGGCAAACTTCTTTTTACTGTTCAAAAACCACAACCATCATTCGTCTTGTTTCAGAAAATAGATCTTCTTCTACTTGAGCTAATGCCCATGCCATCATAAAGTCTCAATTAAAAATGTTGCAAAATCATTGATTAATGAAACACTCATTTCATGCAATCAGAAAATATTGAAACGTGATTTCCGTTCTGTGTTTTCGTAAATAAGATAAACATCATTTCTCGAATCATATCAATACGAAAACTTCCAACTACGCTTCACACAGTCTTCTCTAATCTTTTCATTGGTGTGATTGAACAATTGTCTTGAAGAATTATTCCACAATGAAACTGCTACTACTAATTTGCTTGGCCGTTGTAACTGGTGAGTAGAAAATTAAGTTTTTCTGATCGGTCAATCTTCATAATGAGTATTCTGCCTACAACTTTTTTGAAATTGAAATATATAACGAAAACTTTTAGTAATATAAAGGCAACAATATTACAAAAAAATGATCTTTTATCGCATGAGGTCATGCTATGACGTTCTCATATCAGTTTTTGCTGTTTTAACACATTTTCAGATTAAAAATTTGTAAATATCATAACTTTCGAATTTATTAAATACATAATCCTTATAAGAGTTGTATAACCCTTGTAAATCAAACTGACTAAATATTAACATTTTTCAAACAAGTTCAATCAAATTTCAATATATAGTATATTATCCTAAATCGGTACGACCAATCAGCCTTACATCCTTCCTGTTGAGAGGACTTGAGAGGATACTGGACGGACACATCAGGAGGATGGCATTATATGCATCCCCCCTGAATAACCACCAGTATGCTTATCAAATCGGCAAATCGACAGATTTAGTATTAAACAACCTTGTAGAGAAAATCTCCCATTCCTTTGACAACTATATTTTTCGATATTGAAGGAGCATTTAACAATGCACTACCTAAATCTATAGGATGATGGTAAACAGAACTGTAACTAGGACTCTTCAAGGCGAAGTCACTAGATTCAGGGTCACCCTACTGTGGGCGGTCCTGATGAATAGTCTGCTTGATGCCCTCGACAGAAGAAAAGTAAATCTGCAAGCTTATGCAGATGACCTTGTCATCTTGGCAAGGTCCACGTCGGAAAGGGTAGCTTGTAATATCCTCCAAAGCACGTTGGACGTTGTTCACAGTTGGTGCCTGAGGGAGCAGATGTCTGTCAACCCCAGCAAAACTGTGATAGTACCCTTCACCAGGAGGAGAAAATTGTACGATCTAACGCCACTCACCCTCAATGGTGAGGTCTTTCCATTTGGAACGGAGGTGAAATATCTTGGCATTGTACCTGATAAAAAACTAACCTTTGTTTTACACAAAGCCAAACTGTCTCTATGCACATGTTGAAGAATTTGTGGTAAAACCTGAAGTTTAGGTCCCAAATAAATCCATTGGATTTATGTGATGACTCTCAGACCAATGATTACTTATGGCGCAATTGCCTAGTGACCGAAGGCCTTACAGAAAACGGCCCAGGCGAAGCTCTCTGGCCTACAGAGACAGGCTTGTTTGGTCATCAGTGGTGCCATCAGTACCACACCGTCGGCGGCCATGGAGATCTTTCTAGATCTACCTCCTCTCCACATATTTCTGGAGAGAGAGGTTAGATGGACTGCATACAGACTTGTGCACATTGCCAATTACACAAATCAATTTAATGCAGAGTGCAAAAGACTGTTGGTTGACAATGGAAGTCACAGCATTCTGGAAATGACCTCTAACTTTATGCCTCCAACTGTCAACTATGAACTGCCTTATAAAGTACTGTTCCCGAGTAGAGAAATCTGGATCCTCCGGGAGAAGGAGATATTAAAAGCAGATAGTTGTTGGTTCACAGATGGATCAAAAGCACCTTCCGGTTCTGATGCAGGTGTTTTTAGTCGCAAACTCAGGACAGAGATATCAACCTGCCTAGGAACCTCTGCGACTGTATTTCAAGCGGAAATTTACGCTATCGAATTATGTGTGGAGAGATTGGAAGAATCCAACCTTATACACAAGTCAATAAAAATCTGTATCTGTAGAGTAGGGAGGGTGAGTGTAAGCCCACGCACTTAGGCCACATGTGACCCATAAGTCAATAAAAATATTCTCGGACAGTGAAACGACGTTAGAGGCTCTTGGCTCCTACCGAGCAATATCTGAATTGGTAGTAAATTGCCAAAACCGACTCTCCTCGATAGGAAGACTCAACAGATTATCTCTGGTCTGGATTGCTGGCCATACTGGTCTGGAACGCAATGAGGCTGCTGACTCCCTTGCAAAGGAGTCACGGACTGTCGGAAGACAGTGTGTGTTGCCTCTGTTTAGAAAATAATGAAACAGCAGAGCATATACTTTGTGCCTACCCCGCTGGAGACCGAATCAGGTTTTAAGAGTTCGGTAGAGTCGTACTCTTACCATCTGACCCGAAAGACCATGCATTTTATTCGTCTTCGTTAAGAAGCTGGGTTTATTTGGTTGAGCAGACACATATGCAAGATACCTCCAGAGGTTAATCTGTGTAATTGATGACTTGTTTATGTTGTTGAAGGTCATGGTCACTTCTGATACTAACTTGGTTAGTATCAGAAATGATCATGTAGAGGAAGAGAAAGTATGCTCTGCAAATAAAACTTTGAATTTACAAAGAAGATGGACGTCTACTGAACGACCCTAACTGTCTCAGTCATTGATGCAGTCATCTTCTGATGATGCCAACGTGGTTATTGAAACACGCGTGGAGAGGCAGTATTTTTGTTCTGATATATATTATCAACATATTCAGTTCACGCCAGAGGTTCTAAGCTCTACCTATCAAGCAAAATTTCTCAGGGTTTCAACTCTTGATCCTGTTTACGAATCTAGGAGGCTAGATGGTACAGAGTATAAACGACTGTTTGCCTCCACTCGCCTCGCTATCAGTAGAGGAAACAAACTCTTCCTGAGTAGAGCGCTAAACGTTCATTTTCAAATAATGATTTTTCTAACCAGATGCAGAAAAGACGTTTTTCAAGGACAAAGCCAAAGCACTACTGGAAAATCCTTAAGGCAGTCTAAGAGCGTTGCCTGTGCGAAAATAGCGATTCACATTGGATTTGAATCGGTGGAGATAAAATCCATTTGGAAAAACGTTCTCGAAAAGTTTATTCCATGTGATCGCAGTTCTCCAAATGAAAGAGTTCTTGAACAGTGGAGTTGGAGGTGTATTGAAATGAACCTCAAAACGATGAGCAGCCACAGTCTGTGGCGTATTTCTGATATATACCGCTCTTGGTGGAATCAAATGTGCCAAGTCACTTGAACACCTCCCGTGAAAGTATATATAAAAGAGAGTGATCGAAACACGTGCCGAGGAGTTGAAAATAACGATTTGGTGTTGGGCAAAAACTCCAGTAATATTCATCACTACACCAAAGGCCCAAACAGTGCATCACAAGCCATTTTTATACTTCATTTATACCAAAAATCTTGTGATGCACCGTTTGGACCTTTGATGTAGTAATGAATATTACTGGAGTTTTTTCCCAACACCAAACCGTTATTATAACACCTCGACACGTGTTTCGATGACCAAGTGATCATCTTCAAGATGAAGATTAAACTGAAGATCAATCTTCCTCTTGAAGATGATCACTTGATTATCGAAACACGTGTCGAGATGTTAAAATAACGTTTTGGTGTTGGGAAAATACTCCAGTAATATTTCAACAATCTTAATGAGAAAATGTATTCTTCAAACTTTTACATTATAGTATACCACATGTACTACAAACAAAATGTTATTACTATATTGTCATCTGTCCAGTGCTAGTTGTATAATGCATGGTGATATCTTCGTTATATCCACCTAAAGAACTCTGTTGAAATCCGATATGTACTATCATTTAGTTTAATTTGAATTTGTTACGTGCTCTTCAAAAAACTTTTTGACTTTGTTTACCCAGAGAGGTGTGGATAAACATTAATTATGTTCAGTTTCGAAACAATATTTCTAAATACGCTATTTATCTAAAATTTTGCGTTTCCAAGCAATATTATACTTAACGATTTCACCATTAAGTACACGATATCTGAAAAATAGCTTATTTTTTGACCTTTGCTATCGACAGTTATTAAACACGAGGGGAATGATAGCCTCTGAAGGTTAATCCAGAACCCTGAATGAAATCATGCAAAGGATAAATGCAAACTATATATGAAAGGATTCAACAATTTAATTCTCAATAGGGTCAGATTGTATAGATTCACAAGTATTTGATTGGGGCGTAAATTGGATATAAAGAATACCCCTTTCCCACATCAGAACTTTAGCGCTATTTTTCTCGGCGCATGTTTCAGTTACCAAGTTAGCATCATCAGGAGATGGTAACACTCCCATTACCTTCTGATAATATAATAACCAAATGCGTGTCGAGAGACTTTGATAAAGTTCTGGTGCGTAGGAAAAATATTTTCAGTAGTTTCAATACCATTTGTTTATTTGCGAAATACTACCTTTAGAGTTGAAACTTCCAGTTTGAAGTCGAAATTTAGACTCTTGAAATTAGAATCATCGAAGAAAAAAAATTAGAAATGTGATTAGCATACAAATTTTCCGTTGAAATCCAAACCTGAGAATAACTCTGGTGTCTCCAGCGAATTAAGTGGATATATGGTGGGTGAAATTGTAAAGCCAGTCACTTTCATTTCTACAATCCATTGATAGAAAGTAAAAGCTCTTTGCTTTTCGAAATTTAACAAAAAAAGTATCTCACTTAAAATAAAAATTAGGAAATGGTAACTAATATTGTGTGAAATAGTTCACTAGGAATCAAACTGGTTAGAACTCAATAATTCTTAGCTCGCTCAAATTTCGAGTTATGGAAGTCGTCGTTATTAGGAAACGACAACTATTCAATAGAAAAATCCAACGTTTGAAAAACAATTCCTAGCTCGAATATAATTAGGTAATTTTCATTTTTGAATTTCAATGTGGACTAATAATTGATTGTTTCAAAAGTTTTGTCCGTCTTAATGTTATATGTTTTCGTAGCTCCATATCTCAATAAATATTCATTCTACTGTGTCGTGGTACATACTGATCGATAAATAATTTTAATCGAGCGCGTCCCCAGGTGGCGGAGAGGGGAACAGCCAGAGGACTGGATGCCCGGGAAGCCAATGTGGTCTTACGGACGGGGTCGCCGGACTCCTGGTCAGTGACAGAAATAAGTAAGGTGAGGGGAACTAAAACTCCCGAAAAGGCTTGGACCAAACCATGGACTAGCCTACCCAAGCTGAGGTGTAAGGAATCGTGCCGACAGCTAAATGGCCGCAGGGTGATATGCGGTTAAGAACGATCCCCTCGGGAAACTGGGCGAAACTTTATTGTAATCAGCCTACCTCTGGTTATGAGGGATTCTGCCAGAGGTGACCAACTCTTCCCTTTGCTACTCATGGGAACACACATGAATGAAACAAACACAAAAACAGAAACAACAAAAACAAAAACCAATTCCGAGGCTGGACAGAAATGCTCACCTCAATCTAAGGCGATGGCTGGAGATGAACAGAAATGTCCACCCCAATCTACCGCTTGAAATGAGGCTGGACATAGCAGATCACCTCGTGATGTAATACAAAGGCCAACGCGTAAGCGCATTTGCGGTGCCAAGGCCAAAAGTAGAAAAGAGCGAAGGAGGCGGGAGTGGCAGCAACTGTAAGTGCACCCTCCTCCTCCTCCATCCACTCCACCTCCAACAGCAAGGGCACTTCCTGCGGCGGGCGCCAAGAGCTCCGGTTTGAATAAAGGCAAGGAACCGGCTGCCCCTGCAGGAAAGCTCCCTCACTTGTGCATATCCACGTAGGGAACCCCAAGGAGGTTGGAGAAGCCGCACAACGACAGTAATGTCGTTGCACCTTCCAAAACCTTCGCGGAGGCTACCGTGAGACACCTCAAGGTTGCCAAAGAAAGTGTGTGTTCGACGAGTCTTGGCCTACACCTGCCAAAATAAAGGAAATGTCTCCTTGTGACCTGTCCACCTTCCTGGAAAGGACAGGATTGACGATGACCCAGGAGGACAACTCTTCGAGAGGATGTACAATGGGTCACATGTGGCCTAAGTGCTGTGGGTCTACACTCACCCTCCCTACTCTACAGATACAGATAGAGATACATTGATGCTGTTCATTTTTGATGTCTTTGTGCGATTTTCAGCAAGTTTTTCTCTACCAATTCGAAACAGCCCAAAAATTTACCCAGGGTTTTGGCAATGATAGTGTTAATGAACGCACTGTTCGACGTTGATTTGCTAAATTTCGTTTAGGAGATTTCATTCTAGAAGATGAGCCCCGAAGTGATCGACCTACAGTAATCAAGGATGAAGAGTCGAGTTACCTGGTGAAGACTGACACATCACAAACGGTACATGGGATGGCGGAAAAACTGGGGGTGAGGTCCCATGCGGTTTTTAATGGTTTTAAACGCACTGGAAAGGTAAAACATATCTAATAGTAGGTGCTCCACGATTTTAACGTTCGACAGAAATTGTCATGTTTTGAGGTCTGTTCTTCTTTGCTTTTGCGCAACCAAAATTATCCTTTTTTGGAACGACAGCAGGAGACGTTCGGAACAGTGGTTGGACACCGATGAGGCAAAAACCCACCAAAACAGGCCATGATTACTATATGGTAGTCAGCGGCTGGTGTGATTTACTATAACTTTCTGCAACCGGACCAAACCAGTCGTATTGTGAGGAAATCGAAGAAATGTACCAAAAATTGCATCAGCAGCAGCCGGCACTGGTCAACAGAAGAGGTCCGATCCTGCTCCACAATCACGCCCGTCCGCACGTTTCACAAATTACTGCCAGAAAATTTAACAAATTGAGCATCGAAATTCTCTCTCACCCACCATACTCCTTAGACCTCTTGCCAACTGACTACCATCTTTTCAAGTACTTCGTTATTTTCAATAACCGGTAGAATCTTCGCCAATCGGAACCAGACAAAAAACGGCCTTCGTCGACTTCATCGAATCCCGACCACAGAATTTTTATGCTGACGTTAAGTTGACAAAGGTGCACTGATTGAAATGGCGCTTATTCCGATCAAATTGAATGAGTATGCACTGAGATATTAGTTTAATGTAGACTCATAAAGACGGACAAAATTTTTGAAACAACCTAATAAAATGCTCGATTATTTTTTCAAGAGTTATTGTTCATTTCGTATTATTTTCTAATTAAAGAACAATACATATTGTATGACCATCAGGGAATCAATAAGCAACTGGTTTCATTTGTGAGGAACAAAACATTAATATAATATAGTGGTTATAATGTGGCAGAATATTTTATATTTTATGAAAATGCAGTGATTCAAAAATAATGATTGACTATATATGAAAGGTTTACATTTTCCACCTCCTTAAATTCTATGTATTCCAAGGTACCTTCAACGAAAATATTTATCTTTTCTATAGTATCAGAAGCAACTGCCACGGTGCAATTTCACTGACAATTTACTGTTAATACTCGTATAAAAACATAGGCTCACACAGCCAGAGTCACGATTGAGGAGAACAACATTCAAGATGGTAGACAGTGGTCGAATGAAACTTGTAGTGATAAGCGTTTCGTCTACTACTGCGGCAAAATCATCGGTGATATGTGCATTGACCGCTAAGACGAAGGTCAACTCAAAGTCAGGGTTATATGAGTCATAGTTACTGAATCTGCTAGCCTTCAAACTTGAAAAACCTTCAAGTGAGGCGAGAAGTCAACCTTTCCATCAGTACCAGCAATTCAACTTTCACTTAAATATTTACTTCAACAACACCATTTATAGTTTTCCTTTTTTTTCAGTTGTCAGTCCGGCATTGTCAATGAGCAGCGGTGAAGAGCTTTTAAGGGATATGCGCCTCAAAATGATACAGAGATATATTCAACAAAACCACCAAATCAATCAAATTGTCGATAAGCTAGAAACATTTTGCCCAGGATATAGAGAAGATTTCATAGTGAGTTGAAGCTGTTTCGCTAAAAGAGTATTTTCATTTCGGAGGTATAAGAATGTCAATTTCCTCATTCAATTAATACTTTATTGCGCTTCCTCAAGCGTTTTTATGAGTATTGAAACGCTTGAGGAGGCTATTAATCAAGCAAGCCGTTGCACTTTCAGTACATTTCGAGGAGTTATATCATTGATATATTCGTAACCAAGTGATCTTTACGGAGCTGATTAACTTTTTCTTGAGTCAGCTCTTTATTTCGTCATGAAATTTATCCGTTGACGAACTGTCAACTACAGGATCGCTGATTTTATGTGCTCCAAAATTAATATTTTGACGCTGCCTAAGCCTGTTTCAAAGTATCAACAAGTGCTATAAATACCCCTTTACATAAATATGTGCAAATTTGTACATTTCACCGCAACTTTTGAGCGAGCAAAAGGTATCAGCCCAAAGTTTTTTTCAAGGACGAAACACAATCACTCCAAGAATATTCTTAAGACGCCTGTGCGAAAGTAGCGATTCACATTGGATTTGAATCGCTGGAAANAAGCCCATAGTTTTTTTCAAGGACGAAACACAAGCACTCCAAGAATATTCTTAACACGCTCTCAGAGCGGTGCCTGTGCGAAAGTAGCGATTCACATTGGATTTGAATCGCTGGAGATTGAATCCTTTTGCAAAAACGTTCTCAGGAAGTTCATTTCACATAAATGCAGTTCTCTAGATGAAAGAGTTCTTAAGCAGTGAAGTTCGAGGTGTACTGCGTTGAAGCTCAAAACGATGAGCAGTCACAGTCCGTCGCATATTTCTGATATGTACCGCTCTTGGTGAAATCAAATGTGCCAAGTCACTTGAACACTTCTCGTGAAAGTATCTATGAAATAGAGACAAATATCCAATTTTTCTTCGATGTTCCAGGCTATCAAGGTTGTACGTGATGTGCAATGTGTCTCCAATCAGGATAGAGTATGTTTGGGGGCAGAGCTCCATACATGAGAACAATACTCCAGAGGAGGTCTAATGTGAGCTTTATAAAGCATCAAAAGTTGCTGAGGTGTTTACAGTTTTCTGATTCGGAACAGTGTGCCAAGCTTTTGAGAGGCAGACTTCGCAATTCCAGTGACTTGATTGTGCCAATACATATCGGTGTTCATTTCAACCCCCAACAAACATATCTAAGCAGAAAGCGGAATTGTCTGACCTGACATTTATCTTCTTGGAGAAAACCGATACCTGGGTTTTTGTGGCATTGAAATGAACCTGGTTACTCTCACCCCAATCCAAATCACTTCTTGATCCTCATTAAGATATGCAACCTCCTGCTGCCGGTGAAGATGTGCCTCCGTAGCCGATGTCCTGGAATCCAAATGGAATGACTAGACAAGGGTGATGTCGTCAGCAAATTAATATATTGGATTCTTGGTTTTTTCTAATAAGTCTTTGATATACAATAAAAAGCAATATGGATCCCTGGAGAACACCGGCGTTATGGTAGAAGTATTCGAGAGATGTTCATCGACGGCTACTTGCAGGGAACGTTCTTTCAGGAAGCTGAAGAGCCATACACAAAAATGATCCGACAAGCCGTAGCATCAAAGTCCTTAGAAATATCAGGCGCAACAGTTCTTGATTCTCCATGTTTCTCGATAGCGTTATTCCAAATATGGGTGACATACGATAGAAGGTCGCCTGTTGATATTTGTTTCCGAAAGCCATATTGATGATCGCTCAAGATGTTGAAGCCTTCCATATATTTGAGGATATTGTGGGTTACGATTTTTTCCATGACTTTTTATATCACTGATAGCAAAGCGACGCGAGCAATCTTTCAACAAGAGGAAAAAAGATAATGGGCAAAAACAAGTTCGGGCCTGTTCTTAGGAGAATGTAAAAGCAGTTCTTTGGTGGTTTCCAGTCGTACGAATGAAGAATACTTCATTAACGTGAAATATATTCAAACAAAAAGCTACAATTTGCACTTACTTCCACGCGAGTTATGGTTGGTTGCTATCGTGGAAAATACATGATGAAATTTCTTATAAAACTGTCTCTGACAGACTGATTTTATATTTATATTTCTACTTCTAGTAGAAATCTGTATCAGATGATTGTTTTGCTCATTTTTCCATAACTGATTTTATATCCTAGGTTTTAAACCTTGAAGACCTATCAGATTCGATTCATTGGTAGAACTACCATCGCAAAGAAATGTGTCGTACAATCCTTGAATCATTCAAAGTCTCATTTTAAAGCATTTGAATCTCTGTAACATCTCCGAAAGCTGCCAATTGCCTATAACGAATATAATACTGATTATTTGCTAGCTTTCGGCTAGGATTTTTGATGTGGTGATTGAAGTATCTTCTGGTTCATTGGCCAGGTGTACCTGAGGGTTCAATTCTTGCATCACAATTGATAACCTTCTCAATATGATATCTTAAGTGATATATAGCTTTTTAGTTAACGGTACATTTCATTTTTCCTCCAGAAAAACTTCAGAAATATATATGTGAGTATCCTTCAAACAACATTTTTTTGTTTGGGACTCACTTTGTTTCGGGGGTATAATGTCGTTATCTTATAATGTTATCAGTGCTTCATCTTTGATATTATCCAAATAGGTGGTGATTTGGTAATAAGACAGGTGTCTTATTCCGAAATTTCAAAGTACGTCATTGAGTATGATAGTGTTTCATATAAATTACTCTTTTATATATTATGTTGTGTAGCGTTCCTATGGAAGATATCCTGTATCAATTCCGTAACGAATGTTTGGAGTACAAACTGAATAGGAAAAGTGAAAAGTAAGTTTTTTTTCATGTAATTCAATGTTCATGTGATAGTAGTTGTTTTGGGAAAGCTTTCTCTTCCAGTTTGAATCTGAAAGTAATTTCTATGATTGATCTACAAATCTTCGTAAAAGAGTTTATTTTGTAATGAGCATTTGAAATATATTTGAAGAACAGTTTTTCAAATCTTTAGCACAATGTTCTGTCAGCTGATTGGTTAATGAGTTCCACTCAAAAAATTACCGCTATTTTGATGTTAGTTCTGGGGTTATGTTATGATGTATGTTCGCTGGATATCTTCTGACCCATGCTAGGACTCACATGTTAAAACGTCGAAGATAAACTCCAGTTTAGTCCCATTCTAACCTCTTCTTCGCCTGAAGTCATTTCGGTACTTGTGGTGTTCAGCATATGGCATCTTCAGGAAGCCGAGCAGTAAAAATCGAAATAAAAAGATATAAATTCAGCAACTTAGAGTGTTTCACTGAGAAGTGATCTCAGTATAAGATATGCTTCTCAAAACTCTATTGAAGTCCTTTCCAGGTGCCACAAGTGATGCTGTATTGAACTACTAATGCATTGCTGAACTCAACTGTCAAAGGACAAGCATAAGGAAGTAAAGGCGATTACTTTTCTTCCTTTCAATTTCATGAATCTTCAATCGATCTCTATGAGATTGATATGAGACTCAGTCCACGAATTACGACGATAAATAAGGCTCCACTAGGCGGTCAATTGCAAAGTCAAGTTTCGAACGAGATTCATTTCCAATCTCTCAGAACAGCTTCCACTATAAGGCAACCAGTTGCAACCAAATTGAAACCAAAGCATTCTTGATACAATATCAGATATCACTGTGTCAACCCACCATAGCTCTCATCAGTGGAATTTGGCATGCATTCATGTTTTTTCCTGAGTTTTCAGTCGTATACTTGAGGCTTATAATACAACAAATAATAAAGATGCATGTTTTTTGATCTCTGATCAAGTGGTTCCGAATATTTTTCTACTCAACTTTCAATAAGCACAAGTAATAAAATTTGGTTTGTTCAGACGGTTGCTGGTTGGTTTGCATGAATGGTCCCTTCGACTCTTTCAATCAAACAATATGTGACCGTTGACTTGATGCCAACTGTGCCACGTTCGATTTTTAATGTTTCCACCTCTGAGAGTTGTCATTCCCAAAGGGACAATATCTCTTTAACAAAAAAATACATTTCCACACACATTGTTCAAAATAAACTTGGTGTTATACTGTGTACTGTATTATTGCAGGATGCGATCAATGAAGTTCAAAGGTGTACAGATTCCATTGACGAGACTGAGGAAACAATCTGCTCAACTGTAAGAAACCATTTCTCAAGATGTTTGAAACCAATCGTTAAAGTTTTCGAAAAATGTCTTCCCGACAAATCAAGGGAACTTCCTTCATTCATGGTGGACACTTTCATTTCCACGTCTAACCATGTGTGTAGAATTGATGGAGAGCACATTTTTGGTAGGTTCGATTTTATTGAAAACGATAGTTAAACGAGTAGCAAGTTCTTACAAGTGAAGGTTCAAAATAAGTTACTCTACAGTTGATTTTTATCAACAAATTTTTTTCAGAATTGTCAAACCCTTGTGTACAAACTCCTAGTTATCGTATGAGACGTTGTATGCTGAAGGTTCACTTGAAACTAGAAGAATATTCTTCAGAAGTACCATCAAAAGCTGAAATTTGCAAGTGAGTTATTTATAAAATATCAGCTGTGTTAGATCTAAAAAAGTATAGCCTACTATCATTATCTAGTCAAGTCAATTCGAATGGCATAAAAACTGAATAGTTACCGAACGTCGGTAGTTTCTCTGTATGGCATGGGCGGTGTGGAATAATTCACGAGGTCTAATTATTATTTTCATGTGAGTGGTATTAACAGGTAAATTTATCAGACCTAGTACATTAGTCTTCTGTTCAGCTGTTCGGATTGACTTCCTATGGCAGCATTACTTGTTACTCATTATATGTATCTGTAGTATAAGGTGGGTGAGTGTAAGCCCACAGCACTTATGCCACATATGATCATGGTACATCTTCCTGGGGAGTTGTCCTCCTAGTTCATCGTCCATCATGTCCTTTCCAGAAAGGTGGACAGCTCACTGGGAGACATCTCCTTCATATTAGCAGGTTTAGGCCAAGACTCGCCGAACATACGCTCTCTTATTGACGATAACTCTGGACACTCGCATAGGACATGCCTGACAGGCTCATCTTCCTGTTCACACATCCTGCAGAGAGGTGTGTCGACTAACCCCTTATTATGGAGGTGTTTCGTTAGTTGACAGTGGCCAGTCAAAAATCCTACTGGTCATCGCCAAATATTTCTTCGGCGTCAACTTCCCAGGGTCCCCCAGGGTGATCCTGGCAAGATTGCATCCCTTAATTCCATCCCATCTCTTTAAGGATTGAGCATGGGTGTCACATTTGGCTAGTGACGCATTTGTCGAAGTCATCAGGTGATAGGTGTCACTGGGTCCTAAAATTCTTAGTCCAGCCGCTTCCTTGGCTAAAGAATAGGCAATGCGATTACCTTTACTTCTGTAACCTTAGGATAATGTTATTATCTACCGAGGCTTTGGCTAAATTTTGGTGGTACTCTAGTACTAGCCCTGACCCATTATGATCATACAGAAGTTCTAAAAAATCTATATGCTAAGTCAGGGGATAAATTTGTATTCAATTCTGAGGGTTAATAGAACATTTATCAATAAGGTAATATTATAGAAAATTAGATTCCTATCTGCTTCCTATATAGAGATATGGAACACCGCGCCACTGTTGCAGGACCCTGTATAGTATTAACAGGTAAATTTATCAGACCTAGTACATTAGTCCTCTATACACCTGTTCGGATTGACTGCCTTTGGCAGCATTACTTGTGATCCATTATATGTATCTGTAGTGTAAGGTGGGTGAGTGTAAGCCCACAGCACTTATGCCACATATGACCATGGTACATCTTCCCGAGGAGTTGTTCTCCTAATTCATCGTCCATCCTTTCCTTTCCAGGAAGATGGACAGCTCACTAGGAAACATCTCCTTCATATTGGTAGGTGTAGGCCAAGACTCGCCTAACACACGCTCTCTTATTGACGATAACTCCGGACACTCGCATAGGACATGCCTGACAGGCTCATCGTCCTGTTCACACATCCTGCATAGAGGTGTGTCCACTAACCCCATATTATGGAGGTGTTTCGTTAGTTGACAGTGGCCAGTCAGAAAGCCTACTGTTAAGTGTAGATTTTTCCTGGTCATCGCCAAATATTTCTTCTGCGTCAGCTTCCCAGGGTCGCCCAGGGTGATCCTGGCAAGATTGCATCCTTTAATTCCATCCCATCTCTTTGAAGATTGAGCATTGGTGTAACATTTGGCTAGTGACGCATTTGTCGAAGTCATCAGGCAATAGGTGTCACTGGGTCCTAAAATTCTTCGTCCAGCCGCTTCCTTGGCTATAGAATGGGCAATGCGATTACCTTTACACCTGTAACCTCAGGATAATGTTATTATCTACCGAGGCTTTGGCTAAATTTTGGTGGTACTCTAGTACTAGCTCTGACCCATTATGATCATACAGAAGTTCTAAAAAATCTATATGCTAAGTCAGGGGATAAATTTGTATTCAATTCTGAGGGTTAATAGAACATTTACACTCCAAACCACCTTGTGGTAAACTCATCAGATTGTTGAAATGGAATCATCTGGTTATAACACTCTCCGTTGGAATTAGAAGGAGACGAACACTTTTAGACAATTTTCTGAAGATACACCTAAACCAATATTTACTCGATCTCACGAAAAAAAATTCTCATTAACATATGTTTTGGCGTGTTCAGGAGCTGATATAATAAAAAAGTTATCATAAACATAGGTCCGTAAATGCTTTGTTCCAAGATACAGGAATACTTTTCTGAAAAAAATCTCATCTCTTGTATTGAATTAGCGGCTGATCATTTAGAACAGTGCTTGTAGATACACCTGATATTAAAATTGTTTGCTCCATGTCTCATTTACCTAGCAATATCATATAGATATTGTTTCATCAAGGGATATGCAACAAAGTAAATTATCTTTGGAAAATGAAGCGTACCGAGAAAACAAAGAGTTGAATGTTACAAGAAACGTCCATGGTGTTCAGTTTTTGGCCATTTACGTTGACTAAAGTGTGCTCAGAGCCTCCACTGGATTCAGTGATCTGATTCAGGCTAAATCAATCTCTTATCACTGAAAATAATGTACCCAAATACCACCACATTATTTTTTGCAGAAAAGGTTCAACACACTGATTTTGGAAAAGATGCATTTCCAGACCTATGATTACATGAACTTTTTCAAATAAAATTTGCCTCTGAATTAACCTTTATATTTCTCACAGCAATTTGGAAACAGCCTGTATAGCTCTTGAACTATATTGGATTTATGAAAGACGCCAACTTTGTTGTTGAAACGTGCGTCGAAAAGAGTAGGGCAATTCTGGTAGTCGGAAAAACTACTTGTTTTGGAAATATTGAAGTTACTTACTGTTTATATGGACGACACCAGTTACAAGACTCATCCTGTTTTTAAAAAAATCCGCTGTTAAAAAAACATCAACATTCCCGCTGACAAGAAGAAATATCTCACTCCCTTGCCAAACACCTTGCTGATACTCTCCAACCACTAGCCTAACTGTTCTCACTATATGTCCAAAATTCCTATAACTTCTTTAAAATCCTGCAATTCTTCAATATCCAACAAACAGGCATCGTTGTCAGCTCTGTTGCAGTATCGCATATCGGTCCTCAAAAAGAAACGCCAAATTCCCCAAGACACTCTCAACCTCATCAGCCACTGCATGTCGAGCACCTATCTCCTTTTCAATTTTACAAACAGGTGAGAGGTAGGTTTCCGAAAACTAACCCATACCAACTGTTACGTCATTACTGAGTCCTATCATCATCCTATCCAATTGAATTCCGTTTTGAATACTCTCATACACAGGTCTATCAAACCTGTTAGCTACAATAGATCCACGGAACTACACGAACTCAAATCCGCCCTTTGCTAATCCCCGAATCCCAAATCCAAAGATCCATGCAACTTCAGCAAACTCGTACCCCAGATCCCAAACATCCCGATGATCGGACGGACCACCCAGAAGCTTTTATTCCTTATATCGGTGGGTCAACCGACAAAATGAGCCGAATTCTGAAGACACGCGATATATAAACAGTATTCACAGCCAACAATCAAATTTCCACTTTTTTTACGAACCCCACGAACACGATTTCCAACGAGACACAGGGCATATACAAAATACCATGTTCCATATGCTCCAGAACTCACACTGTCGGACAACTGGAGGAGTCTCCAACACAGTTTGCTGTCCATAAATGAAATCCAGACTCATCTCTCTTCAAACATCATCGTGAAATAGGCCACACAATAAGCTTCAAAAACAACAACACCACTGAAAAACCTCTCCAGGCTAAAATAATCCATGAAGCTATCGAAATTTAAAACCATTCCAACTGCCTCAATAAACGAGATGATTCCACAAAGATTACCTCATTCATGGAGATCATTACTATCACGCCGTACATCTCGCAGATTGAGACCCTTAAATCATGTCACTACTTGAGCAGATAAGCCAATATTACATATTAACAGACGAACAGTTAATTTCTTGGATTTCTCGACAATTACTGAATCAACTGCATTTATATTCTTTGAATAATCGTCACCAATAGCTAAAACCTTGCGATTCACGCCACCAGGGTCTGATCCAAAAATCCTTGGTGACAGAAAACAAATGGTTTCAGTTAGGAAATTAAAAAAAATTGTGAGAGTGCCAGGTGCACTTGTGCGATTGTGAAAGTACTTCAAAGATCAAACCTGGATCCTCTATTTTCCAAATCATTTGTGAACGGCATAAAAGACATACGTAGATACAACTACTTTTGGTATGATTACATGAATACCATAAATAGTGAAATCAAAGATTTTGTTAATGAATTCGAAACACCACCTCTGCCAACTTCTCTACACAGTACATGGCAAATACGACTCGAAATACAGCTACTTCTTTGGCCAATACCATGAAGAACATAGAATTATATTCGACAGACATTTGTGCAAGTGTCCTAACAGAGAAAATCCCTACAGAAGCTTCTCAATCGTACAGCAGTATAGATTGATTTCGGAGTGTTAACCCGTGTCAGTACAGAACAGGTCCAATCAAAACAGTAATGTATCAGAGACCGGACTGATTTCATCGTAACTCAACCACAAGAACAAAATTCATAGTGTTCACTGTGCAAAAAAGAAGACAATACTTTCCCTGGAATCATTAAATCTTAACTGACTGAATTAAGCATTATAAGACCATCTCTTTTTACTGCGCTATCCATATTCTAGTCCATTTATGGAGATTTCGAAAAATAGAAAGAGATGGAGAGTGTGTTGCATTACCGCGGAGTTGCCAGCTTTGGATACTTTTGAATGATATCAAAAACTTGTTTCTAGCTCTTTTGAAAATGTTTGGAAAATTCAAACTTCTGTGTTTTTAATTCTCAATTCTCAACTTTGACGTTGATTACTTTGTATATTGTGAACATTCCACTTTGATTAAAACTTGTTTATCATTAATGTGAATTAAAAAGTATATTTTTTTCAGTTTCATCAAATCGCTGAAGGGGTGCTTCAAGTCACATTTATCTCTCTCTTGCGGAAATCCAATCACCAGAGAAGCATTCATGGATTTATTTGAAACCACCATGAAGCGTTGTGATGACGACAAAACATGGACCAATGATATTAAAGATGTCGAAGTTATCATGTAAGATGACTACAGTCGATTCATCTGACATCAAACAGCTCAACTGCATATAAAATTTAATGTTAAGGTGTTTAGGTATATTTCACTCAATTCAAAATGTGAGGTAGAGATCAAATAAACGTATCAAACATGTTTTACACAACTGTGTAGTGAAAACCTTCTTGAATAAAACTCATAGGGTGATAATTGTATAATAATAATCTCTTTATACCTCATACCTCCCAGAGAAAACTGAGCTCTAAATTAATGGAACATTGTATGAAATATTAGACTAAACTCTGGCTTATCTGAGGCTTATAAGATATTTATAGAAATAAATTGCAAATTCAACATTCAACAATTTTTCGCAAGTTTATAATTCGGAAAGAATGAACGACGGCTAAAAATTGATTATGATCAATCATATACAAAAATAAGATAATCTTAATGAATACTGTATTGATAACTTATTTTTTATGCTTTGTTTCAGGAATGGAATTCCGAATCCTGAGTAAAAAAATGATTATAATGTTCGAAAATTGTAATGTATTATTTTAGGCATAATAAGTAAATAGATTAGTACCTAATAAAGAAAACACTTAATAAACGTTTTAACTGAATACTGTTCTTTCTATGAAATATTCAATTTGTGATTTGTCACTAGTGTTATCCTCCAATCACAATCATTTTATTGAATACTATCAACACTGCATGTGAAACTTTAAGTGGAATTAATAAAAATTAATTTAGAGAGGTCGAAAAACCAAAGTTTTACATTATTCCAATTTTATCAAAAACCATATAAAACTTAACCATTTTAGCTATTTCCAAAGTTTCAGTTTTTTAATTTGCTCATTTTTTCATTTGCTCATTGGCGTATTGAAGAGTTTTACATGAGCAGACCCAATGTTCAATGTTTGACATTCATTGATTATTTGAACATTGAAAGAAAAGAAAATTTATCCCTTCAAAATGGTACTAACTCAGAAGCTCATGGAAAATGGTCCTGATAGAGAAAGTTATTTTTGTGGAAAATGGCAATGTTACATTGTAACATCGTAAAACATGTTTTGTTCTTTGAGTGCACCTTCACGGTTCACTGCAATACTGATTATCAGAATTACCCATATTGATCTGAAGATCATCCTCACTATACAGTGTCATCCCCACCATATGCACCATATGGAAAACTTATTTATTAAGGGTTTTTCGACAAAATGTTATTCTTGATAAAAGTTTGTGCATCTCCTAAAACTAAACATGCACCAACAAAATACAATGAAACACAAGTAATATACGAGGAGCCTTCGAACATTTGATTTTGAGATGAGAGTAAAGTACTCTTATTTCGAAAAATATCGGGAAATGTTATTCAAAAAAGTTGATAAGCATCAAAAAATACATCTGATTTGAAGTCATGCTCATCTAAGTGGAGTTTTATTTTTTTACCCATAAGTAGGGACTACGAAAAACAAATTGCTAAAACGATAAATAGGCAGCATTCTGTATACGACGGTTTATTTTAAAAGTTTTTCATATTACGAATTTCACAACTATGGGGTTAACCATGGTCAATTTTTTTTCAAAGTTTTTGGTGCAAAGTTATTTATACCTATTTTTTGTTAACACCGGAAATTACTTAAAATTGTACAGTATTGTAACAAAACATCAACAAACATCAACATGAAATAGGTATTTCGGAACAAACGCATTGATTTTCTGGAGATTTTCTTGTCCAAAATAATTCTCCAAAATAATCTCCAGAAAATCAATGAGTTTGTTTCAAAATACCTATTTTATTCTGATGTTTTGTGAGTTCTTGTTTCAGTACTGTATAATTTTGAGTAATTTTTGATGAAAAAATAAAAATAACTTTGCACCAAATACTTTGAAAATTATTCTACTATTCAAAAAAATTTACCGTGGTTAACACCATAGTTGTGTAATTTGTAATACTGCAGGCTTTTGAAATGAACTGTCGTATACAGGATTCTGTCTATTTATCGTTTTAGCAAAATTTTTTTGTAGTCCCCATTTGAAAAAAATGAGTAAAAAAATAAAACCCGACTTAGATTGACATGATTTCAAATCTAGATGCTAAACAACTTTTCTAAATAACACTTCCCGAGATTTTTCAAAATGAGAGTACTTCTGGTCTCAAAATCAAATATTTGAAGGCTCCTCGTATATTACGTGTGTTTTACTGTATTTTGTTGGTGCATATTCAGTATTAGGAGATGCACAAACTTTTATCAAGAATAATTTTTTGTCGAAAAACCCTTAATAAATAAGTTTCCCATATGGTGTATACTTTGGGGATGACACTGTATAAGAGAAAAACATAATGCCTTAAAAAGTTCAATGATTGGACAGAAATTGTTGAAAATCTTTGTAATTTTCATCGAAGGCACTTTGTTGAGAAAGAAAAGCAAATTGTTATGGAGAATCGTCGAATCACTATTAGTGAAGTTGCTGAGGATGTGGGCATGTCGGTTGGTTCATACCATGCAATTTTTTCGGAAATTTTGGGCATGAAGCATGTGACAGCAAATTTTGTTTTGAAATTGCTGAATTTTTACTAAAAAAACCGTCGCATGAGTATCGCTCAGGAATTGTTGAATGACGTCAACGGCGTTCCAGGTTTGTTTGAACGGGTCATAACTCTTGACGAATAATGAGTATATGGTTATGACATCGGAACCAAAGTCCAATCGTCCCAATGGAAGATTCCAGACGAGCCAAAACCAAAAATTTCGATCAAATGTCAAGTTTTTGCTAACTGTTTTCATGGTGTAGTGCATCAAAAGTTCATTGCCACATGGTCGTACGGTCAAGAAGGAGTATTGTCCTGAAGTTATGCGCCGCTTGCGAAAATCAAAACGAAGAAAACGTCCCGTATTGTGGAAAAACAATTCATGTCTTTTGCATCCCGATAATGCACCTACTCACTTGTCATTACCTGTTCGTGATTTCTTGCCCAAAAAACAACACCGTTATCATGCATCAGCCACAGTATTCACCAGATTTGACCCCCTGCGACTTTTTTCTGTTTCCATGATTGAAGAGACCCATGAAAAGACGGCGTTTTGCGACAATTGAGGAGATAAAAACCGAATCGCTGAGAGAGCTCAAGGACATACCAAAAAGTATATCAGAACTGCTTAGAGGATTGGCATGAGTATATTATATCTGAGGGAAATTATTTCGAAGGGAACAAAATAGAAATTGAATGAAATGAATGAATGAAAATTCAATGCTGGAGTAGTACCTCATCCTCGCCGAAATGAAGATCTGGCGAGGATGAGACAAAAAACTAGAAAAGCCTTCAAATGTGCAAGGAAATCAGGTTCATGGGACCAATACAGAAGGTCCCTAACTGAGTATAACAAAGACCTGAGAAAATCCAACCCAAGCATGTGCCAGGCTCTACAAAATACTCTCGAAGGAACCTCAGGTCTCAATAAATAATCTGAAAACAAATACGAGGGAGTATACAAAAACTGGAGAAGAGACTATCAGAGAGCTTTTCCGGGTATACTTTCCCGGGTCAGAAATTACAAATCTAACACCGAAGTCCTGGGCGAATTCAGAACTGGAGACTTCGAAAAGGGCATCCAGGGAGGACTGGCAAATGACAAAGAAGGTGATAGATATGGAGAAAATTAAATGGGCTGTAAACTCATTTCAACTCTATAAGTCGCCGGGACCTGATGGCATATACCCAGTAATGCTTCAAAAGAGACCGGAAGTACTTTTCAAAAAATGGTGTATAATGATCAGGGCAAGCTTATCACTGGGACACATACCAAAAACTTGGAGACGGACCAGAGCCACCTTCATTCCGAAACCTGGGAAAATCGGACAGGACTCGGCGAAGGCTTTGATACCAATTAGTCTTATGTCATTTGCGTTGAAAACGCTAGAAAAACTACTTGACAGGCATATCAGGGACGTATCACTGGCTATCAGGCTATCGAGACCAATATGCATACAGGTCACGTATGTCAACAGAAACGGCTCTATGTCGGGTAACAGAAAAAGTAGAATATACTTACAAAAACAAGGAAGTACTTTTAGCTGCTTTCTTGGACATTCAGGGCGCATTTGATGATACGTCGTTAGAATTAATCATCCAGGCGTCGATGAGAAGAGGGATCGACAAGTCAAGCTGTAGGTGGATAGACTGTATGCTTAGGGGAAGATTGGTATATGCAACCATTATGGGGGAAAAAGTCGTGGCACGGGTAGCAAGGGGCTGTCCACAGTGGGTGGGTTCTATCCCCTCTGTTATGGAACCTTGTAATGGACGAGCTACTATGTCTCTTGGACCAAAATGGGTATAAAGCACTGGGCTCTGCAGACCATAGTAGCATTCACCAAGAGGACTAAAACGGAGGGTCTCGGACCTCTAAAACTTCGAGGTGAAGAAATACAAGTGTTGGGGTAGGTTAAATATCTGGGAGTAATCCTAGATTCCAAACTGACCTGGACCAACACTTGGACAGTATAAAGAGGAAAGCGGAGGGAACACTGATGCTCGCCAGATGCACCTATGGAAAAACATGGGGGCTAAAATCAGACATGGTATATTGGCTATACACGATGGTGGTTAAACCTATGATAACATACGCATCTCTGGTCTGGTGGCCAAAGATGAAGCAGGCGACCGCCATCAACAAATTAGGCATGTTTGGGAATGACGGGAGCAATGAGAACTACTCCAACAGCTGCATTGGTGACACTCCTGAATCTACCTTCTTTACACTTTGTGATAATGGGGGAGGCTAGCACGGGCCAATTCAGACTGGAAAACTCACCGAACTACAAAAGATCAGACCGAACAGAAATTTCGGAACAGGTGGAGGAGCACATACTGAATATGTGCACGGACCACATGACACCGAAGTACACCTTTAAACAAACTTCACGGCCAAAATCATAAGCTGTGAGGAGTGGAAGATCATTAGTCATCCCGAAAACATGTTTGGAAAAAAACCTGGTATACAGATGGATCGAAGACCAAACATGGAACGGGAGCTGGAATATACCGAGCGGATAGAAATCTAAACTACAGCTATCCGCTAGGACTATAAACATCCGTCTTTCAGGCAGAAGTGTATGCTATCTTGCAGTGTGCAAGGCTTATTAAATTGAGACCTCAAAGAAATGAGCGGATCAATATTTTTACAGACAGCAAGGCCGCACTAGGGGCTCTAACAAACCCGAGGGTGACATCAAAACTGATCTGGGAATGCCATGAAGAACTGAATGAACTTGCAAACAGGAACAAATTAACTTCACACTGAGTTCCAGGGCATTCAGGAATCACAGGTAATGATAAAGCTGATGGATGCGCTAGACGCGGATCATCAACTTCATATATAGGTCCTGAACCAGCTCTGGGGGTACCAAAATCATTGGTAGGAAACCAGATTAGGACATGGACCAATAAGACACCACAGAGTACTAGACGAAAGTACCTGGCAACAAACACAGTAGAACCTTCATTATTGAACCGTCCGAGAAAAGAACTGAAGAATTACTTCAATATAGTAGGGATCGGCTCAGAATAATTACAGGGTTACTAACCGGTCATTGTGAGCTTAGAGGACACCTGAATAAAATGGTGCTGTACAACGGAGACCTCGGCTGCAGATTATGCAACGAAGGGATAGCAACAGCTCTACACATCTTATGCGAATGTGAGGCACTGAATGGCAATATATGGCAATATAAGGTAATATATGGACGTACAAAATTACGCCCAGAAGAATATGACGAACATCCAACACGGAACCTGTTCAAACTAGTACAGGGAAAGAGACTGGTGGAATGGGTGTCATGAGAAGATGGGAGAATAAACGCAATAAGCCCAAAAGGCTGCAGTGTTTTCTGGAGACTTGGACCAAATGGACGAGTCAGACAGCTCCCAAGGTACAAAAAAAAGTACCCATATCACCAGATTTGGCCCTCTGTGACTTTTTTTCTGTTCCCAAGAGAAGAGACCCGTGAAAGGACGGTAAGAGAACTCAAGGACCTACCAAGAAGGGCATATCAGAACTGCTTTGAAAATTGGAAAAAATCTGGCACGCTGAGGGTGGACTACTTTGAAGGAGACAAAATAGATATTGATAAATAAATAAATATTTTAGAGAAAAATTGAAATTCGCCTTATTTCATGAGAGAGTTGTATCCTGTAAATACTCGTAGTTAACTATTGGTTATTAATACGAGTTTTTAATTTCTTCATCTTCGAATGAAAACGAAACGAATTTGTAATTAATATTTGTAATATAATAATAGGGTAAAATGATTTGTCATCATATGATATTCAGTTGACTATTTAAAAATATCAAAGGAATGAGATAAGCCAAATGACAGGACAGTAATACAAATGGCGTTGCTTGCACAGCAATGCGAATATACGAAAATAGTCATCATGTCGTAAATACAGAACTCTTTCCCTTCAACACAATAGGTATATTCAAATACTTTCATGCGGGTTTGAACTAGTATTACATTATGTAATCAGAGTAATTGCATAAATAACATAATTTGCAGAGAAAACAAGGTGATTTATCACTACAAAGTAGATCAACCGAATTGCTAATAAATGACAATGTGCATTGATAATGTCTTGTCAAAACACAGTATTAGATATAATTTTTCTCCATTTCGTTTTCTATTTCAATAAATAAAATATTCGAGAATATAACAAGAATATGAAGAATAATCGCCTATTTCAAATATATTTATATATACCGTAGAGTTTCCATTCCAGTATCAATAAAATATTGATACAAGACTGGTTTTCGAGTAAATTTTTCAGAAATTCCAAGAAATGCACCGAAAAGTAGTTTTTTCGGTGAGTAGTTTAATTAAGAACTCATCATTTCTTGTGAAATTGAAACGATAATGATCGTATAAAATTTCAATAAATAAAATATTCGAGAATAAAACAAGAATATGAAGAATAATCGCCTAATTCAAATATATTTATATATACCGTAGAGTTTCCATTCCAGTATCAATAAAATATTGATACAAGACTGGTTTTCGAGTAAATTTTTCAGAAATTCCAAGAAATGCTTAGTAGTGAGAGAGTAGTGAGTAGTGAGTAGAGAGTAGTAGAGAGTAGTGAGTAGAGAGAGTAGAGAGTAGTGAGTAGCTTAATTAAGAACTCATCATTTCTTGTGAAATTGAAACGATAATAATCGTATAAGTTTTGTGGAAGATATGTTTATGAAAATTTATTGTTACACAGCCTTGAAGAGGAATTCAATTAAATTCGAAACGTCGACAAGAAAACATTTTTTTTTATTGATCCTGTTATCCAACCAACCTTTTTTCAGAAAAAAAAAAATACTAAACTATTTAACCGTTATTATTTTCATCTATTTTCATCAAATTAACAAAAGTTGTTTTACTCAAAATTTTCTATCCCACAAACTAATAGTCCGACAGCTGTGAAATGTGTGCAATTGTCTTTTGAAGGTTAGGGTTAACAATAAATCATATGGATTTAATACCAGTGTTTTACCCTACGAACTTGTCAGCCCACCTAATAGCTCTTGAGATTTTTGTATTATCCGGACTCTTGGGAGAAATGGACAAGTCAGAGGGCTCCCAAGCAGTAAAAAATCTCAAAAAAATTGGATCGACCCATATATGACGCCTCCAACAGGATCTACGACTGGATATATCGAAATGAAATGGAGTAGTAAAAAGAAAAATGTGAATTGATAACAGTATCGAAGTAATAATCCTCTATGATGTTTTACAAATAAGAGTAGAGATGATGGAGGTTTTATCCAAGACAGAATAACAAAATAAGAATGGGCAACACTTATAAACCTATATCTTTCCAGAATTTTCATAAATTCATAAAAATTGAAAAAGTGCATTTCTAGATCGAATTTAACAAAAAGTTGCTTGAAAAAGTTGTGTCTACGACAATTTTATATCCATATGCCAAATTTTATGCAACTAGGATAAAGTTAACGTTTTGCTTATTTTTGACAAATATCCCCTTTATTTTAAAAACAAGTTCGATTAATTGTCATCAATTCATGTATACATAACAAACTCATCATGGAGTTTAACTTTTCTGATAAATCTTCACTCATACGGACATTTTTAGAGAGAAATTAAAAATGTGCTATAAAAATTTTACCATGACTGGTGCAAAGTTTCAATCACTTGGCTATTTTCTTAAACAAACGTCAGTACCTTCAATTTTGAAAAAGCAGACACACTAGTAATGAAATTACTAGAGTTGAAATTACATTAAAATTTCAATATTCAGTATTGACAGATTATTTATAAACACTAACTAGGGCGGTAGGGATGCTTAATCAAATTTTTAAGTCAAATTTTTAACAGTTATTGTTGCAATAATGTTGTCTCTTCAGGAAAGAATAGAAATAGTTTTGATATGTGGTGAGAATATCGGCAAGTAGCAAACATTTTTAATGAACGGCATCCAGGAAAAAATGTTCAACATACTACTGTGCCAAGGATAATGTCAAAATTCAGAGAAACAGGATCCGTAGCAAATCAATTAAAAAAAAAGCACACAAGTAAATATGATGAGGAGGCCCAACTTAACATTTGTTTAAAAGTTATTGAACACGGGCAAACGAGCATAACCGATATTATAAAAAATACCGATTACAAGAGAGAAAGACAAAGAGAGAAATTTTATTAAAGAATAAATTTTGACCTTATAAGCCAAAATTTATTGACACATTGAAAGAATGAGATTTTGATGTCCGTTTGGGGTTTTCATTCTGGTTTCAAGGAGAGAGAGAAGAAAATGTAAAGTTTCCGTATACTTTTTGTTAAATTCGATCTAGAAATGCACTTTTTCAATTTTTTTCAAAAAAAAAAGTTGAATTTGACAAACACTGAACGTCAGTGGGTCGCAGTTGGCCGCATCATTTTGAGTTAAATTTAAAGCACAAACAAGTGCCGCAGTTAAACTTCATTGAAACTTTTCGAAAAAAAAGTTTTCCATATTGTGCGCACTTTAATGGTGACACTGTATATTTTCCAGACAACATTGTTCAAGAAAATGTCCAAATTTGAAAACTTACGAGTGAAAGTCGAAGTGTTAGAGTGAAATGAAATATTTTGATGGGTCAACAGTGAAATTAGTAGCCAGAAGTAATTTCCGCTGATTTTGAAATCATTTCGAGGCTTTCCACCAGTCATAATGCAGGATATAGCGTCATAAATTCTGCACTAATTCTACAAAGTTAATATTTATTCTTCTCAGTCTCAAATAATTCTTAATCAGAGTTAATATTCAGATCAAACACTAATAGTGATATTAACAAATATATAATAAATTCAATGGCATAGAGGATCTGGAGAACAATACATGAATAATTAAAATATAATTCAAGACTTGTGCCATCTAGTCAATAAAATGGGCGTTTAACATCCTTCATTATAAACATTTAGTTGTATTGTTATGATGTCTCTTCCTGTCGTTGCTCCCATAATGCGCCCGTTGATTTCGTCAATTCAAGTATTATTCATTCATGCAGAACTAATTCAGCTCTGTTAAATTGCAAAAACTAGAAATGGCTGAACCGCGGATTACCACGAAATCAGTTCTATCAATCTATTACTGCTTCTTTATTTCCATCTGAAAAATTATACCTGGTATAAGATGGTACATTTTCGTTTGTTTGAAGGTGATGTTTCATGATGAATTTCACTAGTTCGGACTTCCATTGTCTACTATATAAAATGATTTGAAATCCCTGAAACAACTAAAAAAGTAGAATTAAAAATGAATAGCTGAAAATAACAATTATATTAAGCAAAATAAACCTGAAATGAAATGATAGTAATATAAAATACAAGTGAAAATAGAACAATTGAATAAATAAAAATAAAGAAATGAAAAAAGAAAAAACAAAATAAAAATAAAAAGTGGAGAGATTCCAAGTCACGTTATTTCACGACGTTTCGATTGTTAGTATCTACAATCGTCTTCGGGTGATGACTGTGTGTGTTTCTTGTGCTCGGCAATGCGAACATTCAAAGGCCTCTTAGCGAGGGGAAACCAGCAAATCAGGAATAGCAGACCACGTTTGGACGCATCAACACAACATCGAGTGGTCCCAAGCTGAGATCTTGCACAGAGAGGAACATTGGTTTAGGAGAAAATTCAAGGAATTATTTTTTTTATTTATTCAATTGTTCTATTTTTACTCGTATTTTATTTCACTATTATTTCATTTCAGGTTTATTTTGATTAATATAATTGTTATTTTCAGCTATTCATTTTTAATTCTTCTTTTTTAGTTGAGAGAGAGAGAGATTTCAAATCATTTTATATAGTAGACAATGGAAGTCCGAACTAGTGAAATTCATGGTACATTTTCGATATTTTCACAGTATTTTACGATGTGCTGGCAAATTTGCAACAGATTATATTCCTCTTTGTACAGACAGAAATGGTAAAAACTTCTTGCTTACAGCATAAAACTTGCAGGTTATTGAAATAATTGAATTTCTTAGAATATTTTTACAATTTTGGGTTCAGTGAGAATATTTAAAACGTTAAAGACTATTTTCAACCCAGAATTGGACACACTGTCCGATTCGAAATGATATTCAACGTTGAAACTGAAATATTGTCATTGTCGAGTGGAAGTACACTGAAAAGAAAAAGACAAAATGGACTTATCGGCAAGAAAAAGTCCATACTATTTCAAAATGTTCTATTCGATTTCTCCTTCAAAGAGTTGATGGACCTTCTCCATCACAAACATTGCTTCCACACATCAGAACTGGAATATTTTTCTCGACGTTTTTTTCATCGAGTTAGTTGGCGTCATCGAAGGATGAACTATACCATATACATACCTACATACTCTATAATAAATCTTTACAGTTTCATTTTCAATGATTTTATTTATATGCTCAAAATATAAATGAAACAAATCAATTAATATTTGTTAAGTACATTGACTCTACCAATATTATTTCATTGTGATTTCATTGCAATAAAGCACTAGTTTACAGCCAATTTACGACTGTGATGTTGAAGGCAGTTCTTTTATAATTTTTGGTCCCTAAATGAGAAAAATTCCCTAACACGTAAAATTTTTGAGTTATGATTTTTTTCACAAAAATTTAATGAACACGATTATCCATATGTGTTTCCTCCAAATTGAGGAAATTGTTTCAAATCTGGCAACACAGCGGCTCTGTCCAGTATTCGAATCTGCTTCCGCTGTATATGAGACTTGTGACGCCGCTTCTCGAACTTCCGATACTCAAAGTTTCCAGAAAATACCAGAAATACGGAACCGCTATAAAAGTAGCAGGTTTTGACAATCGGATGATCAATATTGCTTTAACGCGAGTAGTGGTGAATTAGTATTAGAGAAGCGAGGTGATCAAACACGCGAATATTAAGAGTATTATACTAGTGTTATCTTTGTGAATAAAATAAGTTGACTCCTGTAAACGCAGTATCACATATTTGCACTCGACGTACGCAACAGTTCAAAAATGTCCAAAGTTCAGAAACGTGGCTACGTTAATCCCGCAGATAGTTTTTGCTATATATGTGGTCAGTTCACTCCTAAATCGCAGAAACGGCCAATTAGTCAAATTACCAAAGTAGCTTACCATAAGTATTTTGGATGTGTTGTTGATGATCAAGATCGGGATTGGGCTCCTCACGTTTGTTGCCAATCCTATGCAGCAAATCTAAGTGACTGGTTAAATGGCAAACGCTCTTCTATGCCTTTTCCAGTTCCAATGATTTGGCGAGAAACAACAAATCATTACAACGACTGTTACTTTTGCATGACAAACGTGTCTGGTTTTTCAAGAAAGAGCAAACACACAATTGTGTATCTGTATATTCCTTCTGTAAGAAGGCCGGTTTTTCATGGAGAAAGTTTACCAGTTCCAACAACCCTGGCAAATGGGGAGGAAGATTTGGAAATGTATATAGACCAGGCAGGTTCCCATGAAGTGCCAGAAAAAAGACGGTCTTTATTTTCCCGAGAGTAAAGGAAAAACACCCCATTTAATCGAACAACCTGAATTAAATGACCTAGGTCGGGGCCTACACTTGTCCAAAGATAATGCTGAACTATTAGGGTCTAGATTACAACAATGGAATTTACTAGCCCCTAAACCCAAAGTTACAATATTCAGGAACCGTAACCATGAGCTATCCTCGTTTTTTACTATGCAGGATGAAATGTGTGTTTGTGTAAATCCATATGGTATGATGGAAAATTAGGATTTGCACATAACCAGAGCGAATGGCGTTTATTTATAGATTCGTATAAAACAAGTTTAAAAGCCTTTTGCACATACAGTTGCCATGAAGGAAACACACGAAAGTATGTCACTTATTCAAAATGCAATAAGTTATAATACGTATAAGTGGCAAATATGTGGTGACCTAAAAGTCATAGGACTATTACTCCATATGTATGTTGGATGCCCCTCATCTTGTGTAAAGAATACATCCTTCAGTTGGAAATAACAGTTTCGTACACATCATCCTAGTAATTCCATAATTACTTCTATAGGTAGATTCGTTCTCTCTTTCAGGTTCCCGTCTTTGGATAGCTTTCTCTGTATGATTTGGAGTGCTTCTTCGACCGGAATGTTGGTGTAAAGGCTTTCTACGTCGAAACTAATAAGTTGATCTTCCTGTGTGACTTGAATTGACCCTAGTAGTTCAACAAAATGCCTTGAATTCTTCACAAAAGACGATGTTTTTCCTTGTAATGGTTATATAATGGGAAGTAATATTCTAGACAAGTTTTGAGTGGTCGAATCTCTGGAGCTGATGATCGGTCTAAGCCGAACGTAGTAGATTTTGGGTAGTCAAATCATTTTATATATTATACAATGGGAGTCCGAACTAGTATGAAATTCGTCATGAAACATTGTCAATCACCTTCGAACAAACGATGAATTCATGTATTGATTATGAGATTGGCTTCTTTAGATGTGTTCAATACTAAAGTACTCAATACTTAGACACTGTACACTCCTGAACGTTCTGTGAAAAGCTTGTACTAATTGTAAACATTTTTTTGACTTGGAGAAAAATCATCGTATAGCACTGTCAACATTTCAAGTATTTTGATCCATTTTTTTCGATAGCAGAAAATCGTCGAACACTCAAACTACTTTTTAATTTTACGCCTCTAACCAACAAAATAAACATGCTGAAGAGCTGAAACTGTGAACATGTGTTCGAGACGAGTGTACCAACATAAAAAATCCTTAATCGAATGTACCTTATTTTACCTCATTTTTCGAACAGCCCTCTTATACACATACTTCTAATATACAGTATGTCTCAGTAAAAATAACTAATATGGAAAACTCTTTCATTATTGATTTCACGAAAAACAGGTATGCTTCATAAAAAGTTCAACAACGACGAAAACTTAAAATCCAAGCATCGATTACCAAATTCTTCCAGACTTATACGAAGTTTGTTAAAAATATGAATTTTCTGAAGAGTAAAGTAGGTACATTCAGTTTTGACAACTTTGAAAATTTTATGAGAAAAAGTTAATTGGATTTACGAAGTTTGTTAAAAATATGAATTTTCTGAAGAGTAAAGTAGGTACATTCAGTTTTGACAACTTTGAAAATTTTATGAGAAAAAGTTAATTGGGTTTGAAAATCATGTTCAAATATACACTTGCATTGATTTTTAATAAAAATCGGGTTTTGTTAAATTTTACCAATATTTCTACTTCATAAATTAATTATCATGCGTTTTATGAATTTTTTTGACGTTCACTATCAAACATTCCTTGTCAAAGTATCCTAGATTACATATACAGTAATTAAAGTGAAATTTTCGTCGTTATCATTGCAGAGATAAGTTTCGAGAAATGACAAATCAAATAGGTGAATGAATGTCATTACGATGTCATCGATGACATAAGTAGATCAAACTAATTCCGTGACATGAAAAAATCGTAATTCATGAATAAATTGTGTGTATTTTCTATAATGTTATCCATATTGGTACCGAAGAGCCCTAAGGCAAGGGTCTTACGGCGAAACATCGGTGTCTACCAGTGAGGATGTAAGTGCAATGTAAGTGCAATTTGTTATCATTCACTTAAAATAGATCCCCTGTGAATGATATCTGATTTTATTCCATAACGAATGTTTGGAATCCAAACTGAGTAGAGAAAAGTATATTCTGTATAATTCAGTGTTCATATAAAAGTATTTGTTTCGAAAGAATTTTTTTATGGTAATTCAATGTTTATATGAAAGTAGCTGTTTCAGGAGGGGTTTCTTTCAGTTTGTATCTGAAAGTTGCTTCTTTGCATAATCTACACATCCATGTATAGAGTTACTTATTTTCAAATTGATTACTTCCTTTCTTCCTTTGGAAAATTCCCACATTTTTTTATATCACGATGGAGTAGTAGAAAGCCAAAAACTTTCTTTCCCAAAAACGACAAAGAAGTTGTGAATTAATGCAGTTGCATATTTTTTATTTTTTTTATTCTAATAACTTTTTTCAATATTAATTTTAGATATTGTCAAACATGAAGCTACTTCACTGTTCAGCAATATTTATATTTTTTTATTATTCTCATGAATCAGAAATATTGCAAAAACTTGTAGAAATTCGTAATCATAGAACGAACTTTTCCAGTAAGTTTTTTTCAAGCAAGTTAATTGAATTCACCTGAAACAAATTTCAGTTTTTCATGAGTTATATACATCTACAAAACCTTGAAATATCATTTCACAGAATATCATCTTTCAGTATTCTGTTACAAATCTCCTGTTGCGTGAAATATCCACAAACACTGTTCTTGATAATCAACACTGCATCGGGAATATTTTACCATTATTGTTACCATAACCTTGAAATTATTTATCACCTTGATGACTCACAATTTGCTAATGAAAAGTTCAACAACAATGTGCACACTTCGAAATGCATGTGCATGACTGAATTGACTATTATATTATCCGAAAACAACAGGATTGTTTCAAGTCGCCTCGATTATTTTTGTGGTTATTTGAACAATCGATCAATTCAACATTGTCAATAACTTACTTAACGACTAACTTAAATTCACTGGAATCGAATTTTGGCCTCAATATACTGTTTGTGAAACATTTTTTTAATTGACGTGCTCAGAGTGGTACATACTGACCGCGTTTAAATGGCACCTCAAAGAAGGTTTTCCAACAACCGATGTTACTAAAACCAACGTGCTGAAATGAAGACAAAACTGAAGACATTTTATATAAACAATAGTTTTCTGTATATAACTTGTGGACATACCAGTAAACACTGTAAATTATAATCACTTGAAAAAACCGTCTTGGGAAGTTCTTTATAGATGAAAATCTTTTTCCAAATGTACATTCAAAACGTATAGTTCGAAGTATGTCAAGTTGAACCTCAAATGATTTGTCCAGTTCATGACCTTTTTCTCTTGAAATTTTGTCAAATAGTTCTACTCGCCCTCTAATCCAAAATTAAAGTTTTTTCGGCTGATTCACTAGTGAATTTGTCAATTTTTCAACCAAAAAACCCAAGTTTTTTAAAGGTTTTTCGCGAACAACTCAAAAAGTGAGCATTTTATCGAAAACAATTATTTCTAGTGAAATTGTAGCTTATAAGAAAATAAAAAGAATGGTGAATTTATGGTTTTTTTAAACTCAGTAAAAACTGAGTGATAGCTTGTTGAAGGTTTGGTTCTTATTCGTCAAACGACAAAATTGAAAATTTCAATATGAAGTAACAATGCAGTTTTCGAGGAAAACTCTTGGAAACTTCCTGAAGTGCTTGAAAAAACCATCATATTTGTTTTTTATAAATGTCCCCAGCATCAAAACTGAGCGAGTTATGACGAAAGTAATGTTGCACCCGATTTTATTTTTGGCGACCAGAATTGTGAATTACCTCCTTATCAACACTCCATTCCAAAATAATCGATACCACTTCACAATTCACTTTATTCATGTACTTGTAATATACTCTAGAAGTTGAACCGGTTTTGAAGCTCAAGTATTTTTGTAATTTTACAAAAAATTGCCTTTTTGTACAACTATCAAAACAACTTGACAGTTTCGCTTCTCTATTCTCAAGCGCCATTAAAAAAACACTCATTTTACGCATTTAATACAAGAATAACTATTTGTTCAAAATAACTCAAAACTCCTGAAACTGCGCAAAATAAAGCTGGAATGATAGTTTTTGATGTATTTTGAGAAAAAAGGCAATTTACACTAATACTATTTGCTTATGCCCATTTTTTTTCAGAACCAAGCAATTCAAACTAATCAAACTTCTGGTTAATATTTCAAGTACTTAAACAAAGAATTGAAGGGGTTATATTTTTCAGGACTGATTAATTTTTGGGAAAGAAAGTTTTTGGCTTTCTACTACTCCATCTTGATACAAAAAAAGAAGAAGGATGAGGGATTCTTCCAAAGAAAGGAAGGAAGTAACTCTATACATGGATGTGTAGATCATACAAAGAAGTAACTTTCAGTAACTTTTAAACAAAGAGAATTGTAAAATGGTAACGATCATTTGGGTAAGTAATTAGGGAGTGATTTTGTAGCCGAAAAAATAGGGAACGACATTATTTTCAAGCAGTTTTATCAATTTCCTGATGATGCTTACTTGGATACGGTATTTTTATTCTGGTGGGGAAAAAGTATTTTCAATAGACTCATTCCACGTAGAAATTCATGGAATTTTCTGTTTTTTTTTTCTTCAAAAGATTCAAATATGTTTTTTGTTTTCAATTCTTCTGAAGAGACATGGAGGTTCATTATTGGAAAAAAGTTTTCTTTCTAAAATACCCATGAGTTATTAGAAAAAATATATATGGCCTAATTTGATAGTTTGCAATTTGTTTTAAATGTTACGGTGGTAATGCACACTTTCGAAAATTCATTGTACATTTTGATAATTCCCGTAAAAATTTGGGTAGAACAAATCCATCCGAAAATATTTTTTCAACAAATATCACAATTGTTAACGAAAAATTTCATAGAAAACTTTTTTATTAACTTCATCAACTTTCAAACGTTTACTTTAAGAACCTAATTTGTTATTAATGTTTGCACAAATATGTTTCATGAGTTTTTGATATGTTATTAGATTAGGTTAGGTCTAAAGTGAGTGGATCTATTCGACCCTCCACCGCAACCCGCAAGGGTTTATTGTGGCTCACACCTATTCACACTCGACCAAATAAACCCAGCTTCTTAACGAAGCCGATTAGTTTGTATGGTGAGTAGTCTTTCAGATCAGATGGTAATAGTGTGGCTCTGCCAAACTCTACAAACCTGATTCGATCCCCAGCGGGGCTGACACAAAGTATGTGCTCTGCTATTTCATCATTTTTCAAACAAAGGTAACATACACCGTCTTCCGACAATCCGAGTCTCTGCATATGATGATGCAAATGATAGTGACCTCTAAGAAGGCCTGTTAGATATTGTAGTTCATCCCTACTGTAGTCCAACAACTGTTTGGTATCAAGCTTCGAAGGGAGTCAGAACGCTTTGGAGTCAGCCAATCCTGGAAGATTCTGCCAGAAGTCCATAAATCTTCTTGCCATCCAGGTGTTCAATCTTTGTTTTGCAAAGCCTAAAGCGATGCCAATGACAGGTTCTGGTCCAATGAAGCTGCTTGCAGCATCCTCCTTTGCAAGGGAGTCAGCAGCCTCATTACCTTCCAGGTCAGTATGACCAGGAATCTAGACCAGAGACAATCTGTTACATCTCCCTATCGAGCAGAATCGTTTTTGGCAGTTTGCTACCAATTCAGTTGTTGCTGGGTAGGAGCCAAGAGCTTTATTGACTTGTGTATGAGGTTGGATTATTCCAATCTCTCTTCACACAATTCAATAGCGTGAATTTCTGCTTGAAATACAGTCGCATAGGTTCCTAGGCAGGTTGATATCTCTGTCCTGGGTCTGCGACTGAAAATACCTGCACTAGAACCGGAAGGAGTTTTAGATCCATCTGTAAACCACAACTATCTGCTCTTAATATTTCTTTCTCCTGGAGTTCCAGTCCTGTTTACTCGGGAACAGTACTTTTTACGGCAGCGTTCGTAGTTGACAGTTGGAGGCATAAAGTCAGCGGTCATTTCCAGAATGCTGTGACTTCCAGTGTCAACTAGCAGTCTGTTGCATTCTGCGTTAAATTATTTTGTGCAATTGGCAATGTGCATAAGTCTATATGTAGCTCATCTAGCCTCTCTCTCCAGAAAAATGTGGAGAGGAGGTAAATCTAGAAGAATCTCCATGGCCGCTGACGGTGTCATCACTTATGGCACCACTGATGGTCAGACAAGCCTGTTTTTGTTAGTCAGAGAGCTTCGCCAGGGCAATTTTCTGTAGAGCCTTCGACCACCAGGCAATTGCACCATGAGTGATCATTGGTCTGACAATCATCACATGAATTCAATGGATTTGCTTTCGACCTAAACCACAAATCCTTCGTCACGTCCATAGGGACAGTCTGGATCTGTGTAAAAGTTTTTTCAGGTGAATTTTTCATCAAGGACAATGCCAACCATTGAGGAAAAGTGACATTAGATCGTCCAATTTTCTCCTCTTGATGAAGAGGGTTATCACAGATTTGCTAGGGTTGACAGACATCTGCTCCCTCAGGCACCAACTGTGAACAACTTCCATCGTGCTTTGGAGGATATTAGCTTTCCGACGCGGACCTTACCAAGATGGCAGGGTCATCTGCATAAGCTTGCAGATCTACTTTCCTTCTGTCGAGGGCATCAAGAAGACTATCCATCATGAGCAAACAGAAGGGGAGAAAGTATCCTACCTTGAAGACAGTATCTGCTTACTCTCAACCTAATCGCTTCGCCTTGAAGAATTGTAGTTGCGGTTTTGTGTACCACCATGGCAAAGATCCAGCTAGTTATTGTCGCTTCTATACCTTTCCTAGCCAGAGATGAGCCTATAGATGATCCTATTGATATGTTATAATTAGTCAATTTTGAAATTTCCATATTTTCAGTTAATTGCCCAATTTCCACACCTATTTTGTTTTGAAAAACGTCAACGTAATAGACCCGCCCAAACTCTTACGGAACTCACCGTTTCCTCATTTTAAATACATGTCATGACGTCTGATTGTTGCAAAAAGAAATATGTTCACTCTTCCTGCGAATCACGAATCGAACCTATTCAATTCCTTTAATTCTATTAATAACTCCAATGAATTCGTTCATGTGAAAACATGTAATGACACACGGCTACTGGATAATTAATTCTGAATTAAATATTGAAATCATCCAACAATAAAAATTGAAGGAAGAAAGAGTTACATAGTCAGTATAAGTATTATTACTTGCGATTTTTTCCTCATCAGTTTCGAGTAATAGCTGGTCATTATGCTGGCCGATAAATGACAGGAAAAGTAATTGCAATGATTGATTTCTATTCATTTATGATGAAATGAGCCCTGGCCTCAATGAGTCCCAAAAATAATAATAGTATATTATTCCTTAATTTCAATCCCAGTCTGATATCTTTCAAACAACACAAATGTAATTTATATCAATAGAATAAACTTAGCGGACATATGACAGCATTGCTTACACGCATTTCAAATTAGTTGTTCCTCATCAGACCAATACTGGGCTACAATAAAGACAAACTTACAGATTAATTGATACAAATCAGTCCACAATTTTGGATAAGCTCACTCGATATGAATTTTATTGAAATTCTCAAAGACACGTCATGAGGGTTCGATGTTACTCTTAGAGTTATTTGCACTCTAATATTTCTTGACCAGCATTTTCCAAAAAAAAAACAGTAATAGAAACAAAGTCAAATGAATCAAATCCGGTGATCTGGGAGGCAACTTAATTGATCCCCTCTATGTCAATCAATCAGCCAGAAATATTTCGATCAACCACCATCAGGCAGGAAGAAAACAATGGGGTGGTTGGTCACCGTCTTACTGAAATTGTAAAAAAAAAACTCTAGTAAAATTAAATATTTGTTTCAGTTTCTAACTCATGAATCATATATAGGATCGATAGTCACTTCAATCATCATAAGGTACATGTCCCCCGTCAAGTTCTTCAAGAAATAAAAGATTGATAATAATAACACTCTTCACATGTGCACTCCATATGGATGATATTTCAGTATTTTCGTTCTGTTTCAGAGAAACGGAAATCGGAATTCGAGTATCTGTTCTACTTCTATTCCCAAATTACCTAGGTTATCTCCTTCATTTAATAGGTACTCGTGAGTTATCTTGTCAGATTTGTCATTGTATCTGTTCAAAGTACTTGTATCTTTATGTTACTTCATTTTGTAACGTCGCATATTGAATTACCATAGTAGGTATAATCATTATTGAACAGCATTATATCTGTGACTCACAGCACGATTTCCATTAAAAACGAGCTTATAGGACTTTCAGTTCCCTTCAAAGTGATGACTAGGACCCTTCGTCATATAAAATACCTTCATACTAAACTAAAATTAGACGCTGCATTCTGCTTTCCCTCACTTCTCAACCTGAAATGTTTTTCTCCCAAGGCCTAATAAAAAATATGATAAAATTAATTCAGTGATAACTTATTGACTCAATTTTTTTTCAAGTAAAACTTTTTACGTGCGCTTAACTTTGAGAGTAAGCTGGTGAATGCGTGACGAGAGCGTTACAAAAAGTGTGATCGGGCGAGAAGAACGGAAGTTGAGAGGGAGGTATAAGTTACGAAATATAGAAAGAGAGAAAGAGAGAGTTACGTTTCGTATATTACTATAGTGGCAAGAGATGGAGGTTCGAGCACACATTCACGGTCGAGAAGGCTCTGAAGATTTAGGGGAAAACTATCATACCTTGTCACTAATTTTAGCAGGAGACTCCATTGTTAATTTCGCGTCCGAAGATGGATAACTCTTGGTGAACTTCAGATAAATAATAACCAGAATGAGCCTACCACAAGACATGAAACAACAATCGATGCAGTTTTCTCTAGATATATTTCTAATTATCATTTAAAGACATATGCATCATTTCTCATACCTCAAGCCTATTGTCTCAGTCTTACATTCAACTACAGTAATTACTGATGTATCCGATTTTTCAAATAAAACTTTTTACGTGCGCTTAACTTTGAGACTGAGCTGGTGAATGCGTGACGAGAGCGTTTCAAAAAGTGTGATCGGGCGAGAAGAACGGAAGTTGAGAGGGAGGTATTAGTTACGAAAGATAGAAAGAGAGAGAGAGAGTTACGTTTCGTATATTACTATAGGGGCAAGATATGGAGATTCGAGCACACATTTACGGTCGAGAAGGCTCTGAAGATTTAGGGGAAAACTATCATACCTTGTTACTGATTTTAGCAGGAGACTTCATTGTTAATTTCGCCTCCGAAGATGGATAACTCTTGGTGAACTTCAGATAAATAATAACCAGAATGAACCTACCACAAGACATGAAACAACAATCGATGCAGTTTTCTCTAGATATCTTCCTAATTATCATTTAAAGACATATGCATCATTTCTCATACCTCAAGCCTATTGTCTCAGTCTTACATTCAACTACAGTAATTACTGATGTATCCGATAATGAAAATAATAAATAAAAATATAAAATCTATTCAAAAATGTTAATTCATCATTTTATCAATGAAACCCACAATAAATTCAAATGTTTGTGAAAAATAAATATATGTAGATTCAATATACTGAACCGGAACCGATATTATTATTATTATTATTATAACTTGCACGACACATTTCCCCTTCAGTTTGACTTCAGACAGTAGAACACGATATACAATAAGTAATATCATGAATATCATAAAAAATAATCCATTTTAAGTCTCAAAGAGCAATATTGTTATAATACTGAGTCATTTATAGACTATCAGCTCATGTTCCTTACGGCTCTAATTCTCAAGTCTTTTTTAACACCTACAACACCTCATTTACAAAGTTATCTATTTTCACATTCTAGTAAAACCGCAAATGGAGGTATTTCGGTGTTGTTTTACGATATCATTATCTACTAACAAATGGTGCATAGGGCTTGAAAATAGACACCAAGGACGCTTACATAATAAACCCATCATTTAAATACCTATACGTCACACCTGCATAAACATATAGGGAGTGTTCAAAAGTTATGGTCAAAGAAGCTGTGGCAAACATATAGGGAGTGTTCAAAAGTTATGATGAAAGAAGCTGTCGCAATAAACCGGCTTTCATAAAAACGACACAATTCAATATTTTCTATTTTTTCAATGAACAATCTGTGATCGTGTGGTTCAGAACAAAAATATTGTCTCTAGACGCACGTTTCACTAACCAAGTTAGCATCATCAGAAGATAACTCAGTCATTACCAGAGGTTCCAAGTTCTACACATCAGTCCTTTAAATATATATAATATGATTAGATAAGTATTTAATGTTTCTGATAACCCGAGAAACATTATTAATCAAACCTGAAATATTGGTATCATTTCATGGGAGACATAGACAAACAAACCCATTTGTAACAACCCATAATCAAGGGAGTCTTCATAAAGACTCAGCAGTCAGGACTGCTGAAATTTCGAAATAAAATTGTACTCAATAAATTATCTCCCCATTTTCAATGATCCAGAAAGGAAGTTTGGAAAATCCCAAGATACATAATCCAAAATACTTTTTCCATTAAAATACGAAGCCCCCTTTCTTTACTGATGCAATCAGTGATATTCTAACTAGATATTCTGAAGGACAAGTATGTGATAGTAGATTACATGTTTCATTGAAGTGAACTCTGTAGGTTCTTCTTGATAATATGGATGGATGATACAGGGTGACCAAAACGAAATCGAAATAGAGAAACCAATCGTTATCAGAAACTATTTCGAAATTCCAGAAGGAGGCAAGGATCCATTGAACTTTTATTGATGGAGAGGGTATTTTTTAAACTTCGGTTCTTAAGGTGATAATCAATCCTTAACATTCAAATGGCATGTAAGCACTCGTTGATAATTCTTTCACGAAATTCTTCCTAGAGAAACCCTTTGTATTCTACAGATTTTGCTTTCATGCTGTGCACACAGAAAAAATCAAATAAACCAATCGTTATCAGAAACTATTTCGAAATTCCAGAAGGAGGCAAGGATCCATTGAACTTTTATTGATGGAGAGGGTATTTTTTAAACTTCGGCCTACAAGGTGATTATCAATCCTTAATATTCAAATGGCATGTAAACACTCGTTGATAATTCTTTCACGAAATTCTTCCTAGAGAAACCCTTTGTATTCTACAGATTTTGCTTTCATGCTGTGCACACAGAAAAAATCAAAAGGCGGCAAATCTGGTGACCGTGGAATTGATTCACGCTGCCTCCTCTCATAATCCAGATCTGTGAAAAATGTTGATCTGAAAATTGAAAAAAATCAAGATACAATACAAAAACATGGACTCCAGAAGTGAAAACGACTGTACACTACTAGAACTTTGTGGTGTGGCGAAGAAATTGATATTTTTCGAAAGGTCATCGCGTAAAAATAAAATAAAATAATTTGAAACTGGAATACTTTCATGTTGCACTATTTTGCATTATCAATATTGGCGTGGTCGGGAGAATAAACTGGAATAATAATAATAATCTGATTCAAGTCCTGTGAATTATATCTGATTCAATTCCTTAACGAATGTTTGGAGTAAAAACTGACTAGGAAAAAGTATTTATTGTATAGTTCAATTTTCAAATGAAACCAGTTGTTTCGAAAGTACTTTTTCGTAATTATTGTTTACTTGTGTAGTAGTTGTTTCGAGAAAGCTTTTCCTTACAGTTCGTGTCTGAAAGTAACTCCTATGCATGATCTAAATAGTCTATTTTGAAATTAGTTGCTTTCTTCCTTCCTTTGGAAGTTTCTCTTCCAAGAACTTCTCTCTCCTAACAGTATACCTCTCCCAATTTCAATATAGGTATATACATTAACATTAAACACGATTTGAAATCGAAGAAAATATAAATGAATGAAGTATTCAAAACAAAAACAAATATACAAATATTACGAAACGTGAAAATATAAAGCACTAATTTGTGAAGGAAACAAATAATTGTGACTCAAAATGGATGTCAATTAATAACAAATACTGAAGTTAAATGTGAATATAAAGAGACTAGTTGTTGCCCGCGGCTTCGCCCGCGTAGAATTTCCCAAAACTTCAGGTTTCTATCTTCAAAACTGACGAAATTGAATACAATCTTTGAAACCCTATTTTACCTCCTTGGGGCTGAAAATTTCTGATTCCCTTTCTTGATGCTTATTTACGCTATAGAAGGAACCTACCTGCATATTTCAAGATTGTAGGTTCAGTAGCTTCGGCTGTACATTAATATGAGACCAAGCAATAGCTAGTACCTAATTTATATTTTTACTGCAACCGCCACGCTACCCCCGCGCGTCGTCCCCCATCATCTTACAGTAGACGCGATGTATAATGGCTTACTGTGTTGTATCGAGTTAATCTTATCGTGATGACTTTTAAACGATTCGTTAAAATTACTTACTGTAAAAGACAACTTTCATCTATATTAAATACTTGAAACGACAATTGTATCAATTTGTAAATTGTGAAAAAAGTATCCAATTTAATTGTATTTGTGGCTCAGTATTTTGCATATAGTGACTACCACATAAGGATAGATATATGGTATCCCAAACTTTTATTTAGAACTGTTTAAGATGCAGCGGTATATGCAACGCACGACAAGATAACTCTCAAGGAGCAAGAGTTTTTCCAACTTACTTAATACTTATCCTTATATTATGACAAAAATTACACAAAACCTTTGGAAATTGTAGCCTATATGTTATTCTGATATATAAGCCGTATTTATGTAAAGTTTCATCTGAATCCGTTTAGTTGTTTAGGCGTGAAAAAGCCACAAACATACATACATACATTATAACTCCAAACGGAGTTGCGGGTATCAACAATTGTCTTCTATAGTTGACTGGCTCATTACTGAAGCTTGAGAACAAATGTGGACTGTCTCTCACTCTCTGCCTTTAGATAATACGGTTTTTCGATTCAATAAACTACAATCCGTTTTGCTGCTTGATGAGAAATTTCCACACCTTGCGGATTTGTACACTGTTCTGGCCGAGAGCTTCGTTACTCAATATATACTCAGCTTCTTTGATCTAGTGGTTCTTCTAGCAGATAATTTAAAATTCCTTTATCGTCAACAACTTCCTGGTTTTGCCAGTTTAAGGGTTGCTGCCTCAACATGGTGTCCAATAAAAGCAAATCTTCAAGCCGTTAGAAATGACAATGATTCATCCCCTTCTTATCGTCATCTATGGGATGAACAAAAGATTCAATGATAAACGAGGCTCCAAAAGGCAGTTCGTTGCAAAGCCAAGCTTTGGCCGTTGAATGAGATTGATTCTCTGTCTTTCTTTGCAACTTTCAATGTGAATAACTCGTAATTTTTGTTCTCTTGTTTCGAACTTGAAGTCGTCCACGATTGGTAGCTTGATTTTCCTCAGGATGATTAGAAGGAACGCCCAGATCTGAAGCAAATTCTGATGCTGCATTCAGATTCAATTCATCTCATCTTCTTTGACATTCCTATGTCGCGAGAAAGGGTGTAATAGCTAATATTATGTTATTTGGAGTATCCATTCTGTTGAAAATTCAACTTGATGTGGCTTAGTTCTGTGATGTAGAATGAAGATCTTTAGATTGAGATGCTTCCTCATTTCATTGGTTATTTGAATGAATAAAAGCAAATATAACTGATTCGTGATTCTGGACCTCACGTTGAGGTCCAGAGTCCATGATTGCATACTATAGAAGTATAGTGAGGCCCGGATTTTCAATTGCCACCTCTTCTAATTTTTCAATTTCGTGTCAGAATAGTAATGAATTTTGATATCACTTCTTGAATTCAAAATGGTGTTAACAGTGCTCGTAAACCAAAACTTCATACTTTCATGTTATAATGCTGTTAAGAAAATACGTGTTATCACTATTACATTTCTGCTCCAAGTTTTCTTGCCTGTTTCATTTGATCCCTCCTCACAAAATCCCAAACTATTCCTCCCCATCTTCAGGAAGTACCTCGTAACATCCGCAACTCCACCACCTATTCACTTCAGTTCTGGCAAATATGTGCACGGTTTCGCCTCATTTCGATCAGTCTTCGATGTTGAATCGATGCCGCGTTTCGGCTATCGGAATCGGAGGTAATGTTTTTGCAAAATTACTGCAATCGCAAATCTAAGAATGTGTGCTGACCATAATGATTTCGATTATTTGGTGTTTGCTTCTAGTTAAAGTTAGTAACGGTAAGTTTATCAGCACTATGTCAATGTTTGTTTTGCAAAACAATGCCATTGATTAGGCAAATCTGAAATATTTAGAGCATAGGTAACCAGATTGAAAGAAATATTACAGTTAGGGCGCCTGAAAGTATATAAAATTTGATATAAAATATTTCAGAACTCTCAGAAGTACAATGTTACCTCGTTATCCTTCCCAGCTTTGTTTCTTTTCAGATATTTCATTTTTTTCATCAATATAATTGCACTCAAGAGGAAAAAATTATCAATTATTTAGTCAAAACTTAAAGTTTAGAGAATATGAAGAGGAAGTCTTCATAATTTCTCTGTTCTGTTCCATTTCTCAGAATATGATTTTGACTGAAAAATCCTTTTGCACTTTCTCAATCTAAGTGACCTATTCAATATTTAAAGCAATGTTGGAAAAGATATCTTCATTCATAATATAACTTTAATTCTATGCATAGGTATCAGCTCTTTTTTCACCAATAATTGAATTATTCTCCAATTTTATTCTCCATTTAAATTTGTTTTTAAAGCAAGTTTTGCTGCAAATTTCAAAGAGATATTTAGAGTTAATGATTGTCTTCGAGATCTGAAAATGGAACTTTCAACAGATGATGATCGACTGTATTGCCAAACATGCGCCAAACTAACTGACTGTTATAAGAAAACAACTATAGCTGAGGCACTTATGATCTTCAAACATGACTCAACCTCTGACAGAAGCACCAAAGGAAGGTTCGAAATTGATGAACACTTCAATCTAACTGACCACTATTATAATCTTCATGCAGCCATTGTTCACTGTGGTTCTGGCGTTGAATCTGGTCATTATTACGCCTTGGCCAAAGACGAAACAGACTAGTTTAAGTTTGACAATAGTCATGTCACTAAGTGTTCTAGCGATGTATTGAATTTATTGGAGCCTCTGGAGACACCCTACATTTTGTTTTATGAGAGAGAGGACATTGGCAGATCAACATCTTCAGATGATGTAGTGCTGCAGATTTTTCCGGGTTTGCCTGTAGCTGAAAAAGCAAATGCGCCACTGGAATCAATAAAGTCGCCCCGGAGCGCCAATTAATTTTTGTTGTTGTTTTATGATTTCATGATTTGTATTTTGGAACTTCAAGTAAATTTTCTTATCAGATATGTACAATATTATCCTTTACTTTCTTTGAGACATCTCTGACGGATAATTGTATGACCTGAGTATAATGTTTTTCCGAAAGAAGTGTGGAAAAATACTTGTGTTGTGATGATTGTTATGACGATGAATAACATTGATGAAAAAAACTAGATATTCGTATTGAGAAAATGCTGATGATGGAAAAAACGTTGCATCATCGTAACAGACTTGAACGAGCAAAGAAGGCTCATCTGCCCTCATATTATTTGAAATGAGGACGGTAGCCAACAAAAGAAATCGGACAATTTTAGTTTTTATGAATATCTCAAAAACGGCAATTTTTCTATTTGTGATATGATAGGTTGGGTTAGGTTAGGTCCAAAATGAGTGGGTCTATTTGACCCCCATTGCAACCCGCAAGGGTTTATTGTGGCTCACACATATTCAAAGTCAACCAAATAAACCCAGTTTTTTAACGAAGACGATAAGTTTGTATGGTGAGTGGTCTTTCAGGTCAAATGATAAGAGTACGACTCTGCCGAACTCTAAAAACCTGATTCGGTTCCCAGGCACAAAGTATGTGCTCTGCTGTCTCATCATTTTCCAAACAGAGGCGACACACACTATCTTCCGACAGTCCGAGTCTCTGCATACGATGATTCAAACGACAGTGACCTGTAAGAAGGCCTGTTAGACACCGTAGTTCTTCCCTTCTGTAGTCCAACAACTGTTTGGTATCAAGCTTCGAAGGGTGAATAAACGCCTTGAAGTGAGCCAATTTGTTGTATGAAAAAAGATTTTCATTGTCTCCTTAAATTGGCAACTTTCGCCAAATGCAAGCAATCTTGTAAAAACGATCTGTATTTCGACACATATTTGCAAAGGCTTCTCGTTATCTAGTAGCAAAAATGCTAAAATTTCACGGGCGATCTCCTATAGACCGATTTCGGATTATTCACTCATCATCAGTAAGGATGAGAGCTCCTCTAGGTAGCATTTGAGCTGTCTGGTGTACTGATTGATTTGATCGAATATCTAGGTACCTCAATAAGCAACTACGTCTCAGCACGAACATGAAATGGTATTAGTTCCATCTTGAAAATAAAGCCATAAGCAGAGATGAAACAAACGTTTACCATCAACGAAATACTTAGTGTCAGTTATATCTTGGGAACAGAGGCCCTAAAGAGGGATGTAGCACCCCTTAACAATCAGTCGAATTATTTCTCTGAATGAGGTTATTTGTCAATAAATGGAACTTGTACTATTGAAATAATGAGAAGAAATTCGTTTCCTAATTTCCATTTCAATAAACATAATCACCGATAACAAAGCTTTTAAACCCATCGCATAAATATACTATTATTTTTTTATCTGAATGACGAAACAAAATATATATGTACAACAACCATGGTGACTAATTCCTTACTCAAAACTACAATTACACGGGTTATATCTCATCTACGTCAACGAATTCAACCTGTAATTACTGAAACATTGATATACAATGCGCGAATAAATAAAGAAAAGAATTTTTGTTGGTGGGGAAAAAGAAGGTACTTAACGTTAATTCTTCACTCTATGAAAAATTCTTGAATATTTGTTTTCTCAGAATTTTGCAGGACGTGAAATGATGATAATAAGAATAATAATATTTATTTGTAGTTATTCATTACATATGAATACAATAATTATTCAATCGATAAAAATAATTAAGAAAAACTACAAATGAGGCTAGAAACAACATGTACCGAAAGGGTACTGTTGATCTTAGTTCTAGGCTTGAATAAAAGAAAACTAAACTAGAGAAAAAAACAAAGAAAAAAAAGAAGAGAAAAAAAAGAGGAAGGAGAGAGAGGAAAGAGGGAGAGAAATGTTATTACTGAAAATTTTTCAGAAGTATAAAATCTATGAAATCAATGACATTCTGATTGAGCNCAATCTGTTAAGTATTCCTATTGAGGAGAGTCGTTTTTGGCAATTTGCTACCAATTAAGACGTTGCTCGGTAGGGGCCAAGAGCTTCCAACGCTGCTTGACTGTCCGAGAATATTTTTATTGACTTATTGACTTATGAGGTTGGATTCTTCCAACCTCTCGGCATACAATTCAATAGTAAATTTCCGCTTGAAATATTGAACGATGTTATATTACACACATAATGCCATCAATAGGTCTTTCAAACGAATGATAAATTTTGATGATATATTTCACACACTTTGTTTTATTTAAATTCACAAATAGAAAGCGATTAATGAAAGGCGCTGTATAAATATAAGTTTCTGACTACATTTGTACTGAAATTTTCAGGTGCTAACGTTTTTATATATATATACTATTTTTTAAATTACTGTTATGATAATTTCATACATCATTACTAGGTACAAAATGTTGGTCACAATTACTCAAAACACATTTATTGATTTCAATAGGATCATTAAGTCTTTCTGGCAAGATGATCGAGAAGTATTCATTCTTACTCATTGTAGCATTTATCACAGCAAATTTTCCAATAAAAATGGTTGAAATCAGATTGATATTTTAGTCCATCGTAATAGTTGCTTCATAGTACAATTCCATAATATTAGGCACTAAATTCTCAGAAATATTATTGCATTAAGAAAAAAACATTAGTGTTAAAGTTGTGATTTTATATATTTCATCGTCATTTTCCTCTTTTGTTTAGTATAATTTCCGTACCACACTGCAAGAGACAGATTAAGGCAAAAACGTCAGTCATTTTTGGAATTGAAGTCATTTTTGGAATTATAGTATAGCTTAGGTAAAACCTCTAATCCTCAGTAATTACCTGCATTCTGAAATTATTTAATGACGCAGTATCAGTGTACGAGGATGAGGATGACAAGGAAAGCATCATTCGCATATCTAATTGACCTAATTTAACCTTCTCAAAACTTCATCCGATTTTGGGCCAATGCAACTACTAACATCTCCGATTTTTACTTATTTCCCTGTATGGAGTGACGGAACCAGGTAACTGGTTATTTGAGTAAATAAAGAAGTAAGAATATGTATGTTGAAAAACAATAAAAATATCAAACCAAACAATAACGCCCAGTTTATGAAAAATTAGTTTGTATGAAATAAATATTATCATGTTCATAGTGAATATTGTGTTGAATAACTGTTCAATAAAATGTTGTTTTTTGTTCTCTGTCTTTTTTCATCCCTACCTTTTGGGTTTTCAGTAGAGCCGGTTCAGATAAGCTACAATATTTTCTGTCGCTGAAGATTTTATTTCAATCGTATCAATACCAATTCCTGGTGGATTAGTCTACCTGAGTTTGATGACAATTTTTTCCGACAGTTCATAACAGATACAGATATAGTTCAATTTAAAGATGGGAAAGCAATGATTGTAACTAACGGCTGCTTCTCTTTAGGACCAATATATGTTTCATCAGTTTGGTCGTACTGTTATTCTGTTGAAGACGATATCAATTCATTGTTGGAATTTGTGCAAAGATGCAAATAAATCATGCAATTCGCTGTGATTTCTTTTTCACGGATTGATGTTAATTGTATTGGTAATTCAGGTAATATCGCTTCATAGTTTTCTATGGATGGTTTCGAAGTATTCAACTGTTAATGTGAAGAGCCAACTTCCCTATCTGATCCATATAAGTCACCAACTTTCGACCGAAAAGTAACGAGTTCGAATCTGCAACCGACCAGATATTTTTCTCACGACAATTCATATTTTTTGCTACATGAGAGCAATCTGACATACATTTCAGTCTCTGGAAAACACTTCACCCTCATGAGTATATGGCGATTTTTAATTATTTTTTTGATGATATCCATTCCAACAATCTTGTTTCCTGTACTAGTTTGTATTGGTCCTTTATTGCATGTTTGTTATATTCTGCTGGACATAATTTTGGTTGTCCATTGGTTGTTTGTCTCCTGTGAGCCGTGGCCTCACATGACAATCTGTCTTTGTAAGGCAATTTTTTCTATTGAAGAAATATTTATTTCTATCTTTTGATATTCATGAAACAGTTTATAAAATTTCGAATTTAGGGGATATTTAATAACTTGTTGGTTTTGAAACACCAACACTGTTCTAAGGGTCTCCCAACAGGGACTTCCGAACCGAGTTTTCGAATTGATAACGGCCATCTTATTGAAGCTACATCTGTCACATTAGTTTTCATTTATTCAGTCTGATTTGCCAAATCACCATGAATGGGTATAGCATTAATCAACACGTGCAAATAATAATTTTTTTACCAAAATGGATGTTCTGTTCGTGCAACGTACCGCGCGCTTCGCTCATTTCACCGTCGCCATAATCGTCCTACCGAGAGGACTATTCGCAATGTGGTGGATAGATTTTCATCGAAATATCATCTTTAGCGATGAGGTCCATTTCTGGATCTTTGTCTATAGTCACATAGCCCCTTGTATCTGTTATAAACTGTGGCGGAAAAAGTTAGGCATTCAAAGAATATGGTGGAGATATTTCTCTAACCCTCAAGATGAGTTTGCACTCTTAGAATATATTGCCTAGGTTAGGTTAGGTTAGGTCCAAAGTGAGTGGGTCTATTCGACTCTCCACCGCGACCAGCAAGGGTTTGTTGTGGTTCACACCTATTCTCACTCGGCCAAACAAATCCAGCTTCTTAATGAAGCCGATTAGTCTGTTTGGTTAGTGGTCTTTCAGGTCAGATGGTAAGAGTACGGCTCTGCCGAACTCTAAAGACCTGAACCGGCCCCCAGCGGGGCAGGCACAAAGTATATACTCTTCTAATTAGGTAGTGAGATAGTCAAGTTGCAAGATTCCCACCTTGATACCCACGACAACCTTCCCCTATGAGGGTTTTTGCACGTCAGCTACACCTGACGATGCCTTAGATTCAGCCATGCAGGGCTTTTTTCGCCTCTGGTTTTGATGAGACCTCACTTGAGCGCAAACATTTACTAACCTGCTCATGGGAGGTTACTTCCCCCACCTGAGACAGATTTTGCGTACGCCGCAACTCTCTCTCCTGAACTAAATTTACAGTGAGGTCCAACTCTACATCCATCTTCTCTGTAGACTCGCTCCTGAACTAAATTTACAGGGAGGTCAGTTGGAGTCGTAAACTCGACATCCATCTCCTCTGTAGACTCGCTCCTGAACTAAATTTACAGGGAGGTCAGTTGGAGTCGTAAACTCGACATCCATCTTCTCTGTAGACTCGCTCCTGAACTAAATTTACAGGGAGGTCAGTTGGAGTCGTAAACTCGACATCCATCTCCTCTGTAGACTCGCTCCTGAACTAAATTTACAGGAAGGCCCGTTGGAGTCGTAAACTCGACATCCATCTCCTCTGTAGGCTCGCTCCCAAACTACCTAGGTAGTAACATCTTTACATCTCAACAAACAAAATTGTTGAATTTGGTACGATAACAATCCACATGAGATCCAAGAGCGTTCAATACGTCCTGAAAAAGACACTATTTGGTCTGGATTTTGGGCTGGCGACGTCATCGGCCCTTATTTCATTGAGAAAGACGTTGGCCAGGCCATCACTGTCAACGGCGAGCATTGTTGTAGGTCGATGATTACCAACTTCTTTTGGCCTGAATTTGATGGTCTGCATACCAAAGACATTGGATATGATTTGAGGTCATGGTCATCTCACGTGGAGGTGATGTGAAATGGCCACCGATATACTTCAATTTGACCCCATTAGACTTTTTTTGTGTTGTGGTGTTTTCTCAAGTCGCAGATGTATGCGAATTATCTACAAATCACAGCAGTCCTCAAAGCCAACATACCCCTTCCATCCCCCAGAGTCATGAAAAATTGGACGTTTCGTATGCGCTCCACTCAAAGAAACCGTGGTGACCATTTGAACGAGTTTAGGTTAGATTAGGTCCAAAGTAAGTGGGTCTAGTCGACCCTCCACCGCAACACACAAGGGTTTATTGTAGCTCACACCTATTCACACTCGACCAAATAAACCCAGCTTCTTAACAAAGCCGATTAGTTTGTATGATGAGTGGTCTTTCAGGTCAGATATTAAGAGTTCGGCTGGTCGAATCCAGTCCAGAGACAATCTGTTAAGTATTCCTATTGAGGAGAGTCGTTTTTGGCAATTTGCTACCAATTAAGACGTTGCTCGGTAGGGGCCAAGAGCTTCCAACGCTGCTTGACTTTCCGAGAATATTTTTATTGACTTATTGACTTATGAGGTTGGATTCTTCCAACCTCTCGGCATACAATTCAATAGTAAATTTCCGCTTGAAATATTGAATGATGTTATATTACACACATAATGCCATCAATAGGTCTTTCAAACGAATGATAAATTTTGATGATATATTTCACACACTTTGTTTTATTTAAATTCACAAATAGAAAGCGATTAATGAAAGGCGCTGTATAAATATAAGTTTCTGACTACATTTGTACTGAAATTTTCAGGTGCTAACGTTTTCAACTGTCCCACTTCGGATGTAAAGTTTGAAAAAGTGTTGGGCTTACGCCCGTCGAGCTCTATCAACCCTCAGTTGCTTTACAAACTTGAAGAAAACGTTCCTCCCAGACCCATTACTCTTGATTGTTTGACAAAGTGCCAATCTAATGATAGATGTAGGAGTTTCGTGTTATACCCTTCGCAATGTAATTGGTTCGATCGAGATTTTAGTGAAGAGGATGAATCTGATTATATTATAGACGAGAATGCAGCCTGGTTTATTAAGAGCTGCTATTCGACTGGTAAGTTCGTTGAATAATGGTTTTTGTAACACTTCATTGTGATATTTTTACTAAGTACTTCACAAAACCGTAACATGTTCTTAGGAGGTAGTGAGTGATGAAAATTTCCTTCATTTTAAATTTCTACGTATATTGTTAATATAAAAACATAGATTCAAATTCAAAGGGGTATACATTTAGGAGAGATTGTTTTTTGACAAACAAATCGTTTGGCTTTCTACTTCTACATTTTTATATAAAAAATGTTGGAATCTTCCAAAGAAAGGAAGAAATCAATCAATTTCAAACAAGTAACTCATACAAAGATGTGTAGATCGTGCAAAGAAGTATCTTTCAGACACAGATTGAAAGAAAAAGCGCTCCCCAAACAACTACTTTCATATAAACATTGAATCTGGTATCTGTAAAGTAGGGAGGGTGAGTGTAGACTAACAGCACTTAGGCCACATGTGACCCATAGTACATCCTCCCGAGGAGTTGTCCTCCTAGGTCATCGTCCTTCCTGTCCTTTCCAGCAAGGTGAACAGGTCACTAGGAGACATCTCCTTCATATTGGCAGGTGTAGGCCAAGACTTGCCCGAACACACACTTTCTTTGGCAACCTTGAGGTGTCTCACGGTGGCATCCGCGAAGGTTTTGAAAGGTGCAGCGACATTACTATCGTTGCGCGGCTTATTCAACCTTCTCGGGGTTCCCTCCGTGGAGATGCACAAATGAGGGAGCTGCCACTTCCGCTCTCTTTCTCCTTTTGGCCTCGGCGCCGCAAATGCGCTTACGCATTGGCCTTTGTATTACATCACGAGGTGATCTGCTATGTCCAGCCTCATTCCAAGAGGTAGATTGGGGTGGACATTTCAGTTCATCTCCAGCCACCGCCTTAGATTGAGGTGAGCACTTCTGTCCAGCCTCGGGATTGGTTTTTGTTTTTGTTGGTTATTTCTTATTTCTGCCACTGACCAGGAGTCCGGTGACCCCGTCCGTAAGGCCACATTGGCTTCTCGGTCAGGCCTCCAGTCCCCTGGCCGTTTCCCTTTCCGCCACCTGGGGTCACGCCCGATAGGTATCCCAACCCACGGGATATAAACATTGAATTACAATTCAGTTTGTTTTCTAAACATTCGTTATAGAATTGAATCAGGTACCATTGTTAGGATTGCTACACAACAAAATAACTGAAAGAGGTAAAATTCAACTCACATTGAACACTGTCATCTTCAATTGTCTGGAATATCCGATGTCTCGGAATAAGACACTTGTCTTTTATTGCCTCTTCAGCACCTATTTGGATATTATCAACAGATATGTCAGACTTTATGTCACGGATAAGACAAAGCTACTCATGTTACAATCCCAGCTATAGGAGTCTTATTTGAATTGTAAAGGGTATATTTTTAGGGGATATCAGTTATTGCCTCTCCAGCACCAATCTGGATAACATTATGAGATGAAGCACCCAATTCATTAATAAAATTACATCTTTATATCATGAATGTGTCATTCATGTCATCTATGACAGTACGTAATGACATTCATTTGTTTATTTGATTAAATGCCAGCATAGGAATCTTGTTTAAGTTGAAAGGGGTATATTTTTAAGAGAGACTAATTTTTGGGAAAGGAAGATTTTGGCTTTCTTCTTTTCTCTAGAAGAATACCACATTTTTTAAATGGAGATAGATAAGTGGATAGCGAAAGGTGATGAAAGAAGAAGTACGTACATCTGTCTTCAACAAATTTGCGAGAACAATAAATATGAAAAAAATATTGTTAGTTTAGTAAAATTTTCCGTCGATTCTATACCTGGACCACATCGCAGTGGATCCAAGCTCCACTGGCTTGATATTTTCACCCCAATTCAATGTTTTGTCGGTGGTTGATTTATACAATGACAAACAAAAATTTTATTTACGGACGTGGCAAATTTTTCACGAGATGGTATTATTATAAACTTTCACAACGACCATTTTTGGCCAACAAAAATCATTTTCAGCTACAGATGGGTAGGAATTATTGATGACTTCATAAAAATCGGTTGGTTTTTCCACCAGCAAGATCAATAGATGAATCCTACAAGGACTGTTTGCAAGACGGGAAGAAACTCCAGCCCATTTCAGTGTTCTTGGGCGTCAGCATTTCGACATCACGTATTCTAATCGTTGGGTTGGACGTGAAGCACCTCAAAATTGGCCAGCTCGCAGTCCTGATATGAATTTTCCAGATGTCTATTTATGGGTTCATCTGAAGGCTCTTGTTCATAAAAATTATGTACTAGATGTGAATGACTTGAGGAAAAGAGTAATTAACAATTGCAATGTCATAAGGAAGATTGTAGGTATTTTTTAACGTGTCAGACAATCAGTGACAAATAGATTACAGTCGTGTATTTTATCAGAAGGTAGATATTTTGCTCATCACTTCAAGGTGGAAATTTTTGATTTTTCATTTTTATTTCATGTTGTCCATGCATAGTTTTTATAATGAGTTTGAATTTATTTTTTCGAAAATGAAGCAAGATATGGAAAAACTAGAAAACAGAAAGTAGTATTTACGAAAAACAAGGCGGCGGCGTACTTTATTTTCAATATTATGAAATGTGTTGCCCACTGAGACTCCACTGGACCTAATAATTCCAATTCAGGGCTAGTTAGTGCTAAATAAGCTTATCACTCAAAATAATTGTACCAATTTATTAGAATAGTTTGATATTCTGACTTCGACTATTTTTGATCAATGTATACAATGGATTGTGATTGTGATGGATTGATTTATTTTTCAATAATTCACGCAAAATTCTATTATTATATCTGTTTTAGGACAATGTGATAAATTGTGGATTTTTGAAAGGATACCTGGAGCCACATTGGTAGGAAACGACGCCAAAACACTACCAGGAACATATTCAAGATCCGATTGTCAACAATACTGCCTTAATGAAACTGACTTTTCATGTAGATCAGTTAAATTTAGAATAACCCAAACAAGCCACAATGCGAATATACAGGGACTCTGTACTCTGAGTAATATGGATCGTCATCAACTGCCAAGTTCCTACAGGGTATCTGGATATGATGATGAATACTTTGAAAACCAGTGTGTGAGTCAAGATCGTCAAAATATCAGTGAGTATTATCCATCTTTCCAAACAGAAAACAAAATAGTTTAGTTTTTTCGACTGACGTCCCCATACGAACGATGAAACTTCTTCGAGCTAAGTGTTAACGAGGTTTCACGTTTTCGCGTGCGATTCTAGCAGATAAAGAACCTATTAATTGAAAAAATCGGTACATTTGAGAAAGCAAATTTCAAGATACATGATTAAACATAAACTCATTCATCAATTTTGTCTGATCCAAACAATTTTTTAAATAAGTGTTATTCAATTCCAGACGATACCGTGATAATTTTTAATTTTAATTCTTATAAATTCTTATCATCGGTATCCAATTGTACAACACAGAAATTTTAAAAATTCTCGAAATCATAACTTTTGGAGGGAGTTATAACATAATTCTATTGAGGACTGTTTAAAAAAAACATCTGTTTTTCCGTTAATCAGCTGTCGCCCCCATACGAACGAGAACTCTCAGTAGTTGAGAAACTTGTGCGAGCTAAGGACAACGAGGTCTAACCTTTTAACGTGTGGTTCCTAACACGTTCCTATTCATTCACTTTCTTCCAGATGGTGATTTTTGTGCCTATGAAGAATACGCTAACATAACTTTAGCTCATAGTGACATAGCATATCAGCAAAAAACGAAAGAAGAGTGCCAGAACATATGTGAAACTTTCAAAACTTTCAACTGCCGAGGATTCAGTTTTATAAATAATAATTTATGTTACCTGCACAGCGAAGATAGTAAAATTTTTGGACCAATTCTTTTGAGAGACCAGAAAAATTCGGTTTACTATGAAAAAGCAAGCTGTTTGAACGGTAAGTATTTCATCATCTTCTTTGACTGATTATTACGGCTGATTTTCTTTTATTGAACTGTCTTTCAAGCTCAGAAAATCACGAAAGATTCGAGTCATGGTACAGTCTTGTATTACTGATATGTGTTTTAGTTTAATCCACTTTTCATTCTCCTGAAAAATTCTAGAACCAATTTTTTTCACAATATATTCAAATGATCCACTGCAGATATCAACAAAAGGAACAATTTTGAACTTTGCTGGTAATACAACAATCCTGTATACCGACTCTTCATGAAGTCAATTAAAAACGTATACAAAAAAGGATTCCATTGAAATTGAAAAGTGTGTTTGTCACAATATTCACTATGAATTTCAAAAAAAACACATTTAGTTGCCATTCATATCATATTTTAATACATTACCCATTATAAACATTCAAGTATAGGAAACAGTTATCAAATATCTGAAAGCTAAGTCAATAAAATATCTAGGTTCTAGGTATTTACTTAGATGGGTTCTACAGTTGAAAGATTTTTTTTCGTCAACCAGCTCTTCCCCCTACGAACGACAACCCTCAAAAGCGAAACTTGTGCGAGTAAAGGATTAACGAGGACCCACCTTTCAACGTGTGATTCCTAGCAAACATTCATACATTGAATTTATAATTTTTTTTCATAAACAGGTTATGGATGTATATGGCTTTTGAGATTATACTATCATTTTTTTTTTTCAGCACTACATGTAACTCTTTATCAATGTATACAAAAATAAATATTATTATAATGATTGTATAATTATGTGTTTTCATTAATACATCAACACTATCATTTTTTTTCAGTAAGTGTTTCATGCAGTGAAACGTACATGTCAATACGTTATGATCCAGAAACAGACTTCATTGGTAAAATGTATATACAAGGATATTCAGAAAGTCCGCCGTGTTTTTCGAATGGTAAAGGGAAATATGAAATAGTGTCCCTTAACATTCCTTTGGTATCTGGAAAATGTGGAATCATCAAAGCTGAAGGGCCGTTTAATAGGTAGCTATAATATATGATGAAATTGGCCGATATTTGATGAAAATCTATAACTAACGTATTCAAAAAACACTTCAGGCGTGTCTTTACACGCACGAAGAAGCTATTGTATGGTGAAACACGTGTTGCGTTTTTGTAAAATCGTTCATTGAAAATCTCACAATAAAATATTTTTTGAATACGATGGTAGCTATAAAGTATAGTCAGAACACTAAAAAAGTGGATAACTGTTCGGAACAAAAATGCATGTTTTTCGAAAGTACTTTTTCGGTTGGCTTCTGGGTGCAAATCAAATTTTTCGAATCAGTTTTTTGAAATCCTAATTTTAGACAATTATTTGAACATTGGGATTTTTCAGAACATTACTCACAGGCATCTTACTAATACAATACAACCAAATCGTTCAGACTCAAAGTGACAGAATAATCAGAGTCGGGTGCATTTTTGGAAACGATACCAAATTGGTGATTGGAACAGGAGTGAAAATCTCACCGTGAGTATTTTTTGGATCACGAGACTCTAAATATATTTCAAATTTAGCTCTTGCGCCACCACTGAATAAATGCTACTGATTTTACAGCTTGAGTAAATGACTGCAGCCCCTAATGAGGGTTAATCAGCTCGAGATACACCTCCTCGCTAACCTCACTTCTTGAACATCTAATGGTTTTTTGTTGTTCAATAATGTGTAATATGTTGTGATTCCCTCAAATCATTTCGAACACTCAAAACAATTTTAATGACTCATGAAAATACTTCTTTATTTTACAATTCAGTTTGTGAAAATACCTAATGTGTTCACTATAGATGATAAACAAATTCAGCCATTAATATTCATTTTTTTCAACCCTCTGTAGCATTACCTATAATGGTAATATCTTATATTTATTCGAACCCAAATGATATATTCATTTCTATCATATCATATCAAATTGGTATGACAAGAATTGTGAAAAACAAGTTGTATAAAATCTTTCGCTTGTTTTATTTTCCAGTTTCCAGCTCTATTGAATCGAATATATGTCTTCTCTGGATATTTTATATTATAAATTCAGTATATTCAAGTTATACTCTCGTGGAGTATTTCGAATGAACCACAGATGATTCACGTCAACAGTGAGCACTTTCAACCGAGGAAACTCATTATCACTAGCAAAGAAGTTTTTTGAGTGGATCACATTACTTGAAGCTCCTGAATTCCATCCAGAAATAAAGAGCTATCCGCCTGATTGGGGACACGAACATCACTTGCAACCTTGATAGTCTGAAACATCAAAGGAAGGTTGGGATTTGTTTCTCTTTTATAGATACTTTCACGGGAGGTGTTCAAGTGACTTGGCACATTTGATTCCACCAATAACGGTACATATCAGAAATACAAAACGGACTATGGCTGCTCAACGTTTTGAGGTTCAACTCAGTACACCTCAAACTTCACTATTTGAAAACTCTTCCATTTGGAGAACTGCGTTTATGTAGAAAAAAACTGAGAACGTATTTCCAAATTAATTTAATCTCCAGCGATTCGAATCCATCGTGAATCGCTACTTTCGCACAGGCACCGCTTTTAAAGCGCCTTAAGGAGTTTCCTGTAGTGCTTGTGCTTTGTCCTTAAAAAAAGGATACTTTCATTGAATATATTCTATTTAGAGGACACCTGAATATAAATGGACTATACAGGGTGTAACTGAATAAGTGTAAAACATTTGAGGAGGTGATTCCTCATCGGAAAAACTATAGAACTTTCATATAAACTTCATTGGAGCATCCCTTGTTCAGCCCCTTAAAAGGAGTATATAAAATTTGTATAACAATTTTTTTCACAAGCACTGAAAAAGTTACAATATTGAAATTAACCTGACGTTTTGTACTACCAAAAAGACACTTAGCCAGTAATTTATTTGGTTTACCCCATGGTT
>NW_019291691.1:45538-76270 GCF_000500325.1 Leptinotarsa decemlineata | reverse complement strand
GAATTCCAAAGTTCATCATCTTTTTGGTAGTACAAAACGTCAGGTTGATTTCAATATTGCAACTTTTTTAATGCTTGTGAAAAAAATTGTAATACAAATTTTATGTACCCCCTTTAAGGGCCGTATCTTAACAAGGGATGCTCCAATGAAATTTCTTTATATGAAATATCCTATCTTTTTGTCGATGAGGAATCACCTCCTTAAATGTTTTACACTTATTCAGTTACACCCTGTATAACAAAGCCCAATAACTACATACAAAGCAAGAAAAGGACAAAAATAGTTAGTCATATCTTTTTCAAATATGAGGATAATCAAAATTATATGTATGCATGGCCATTTTTTACGGAAACGCCATCTATTGGATAGAAAGAGGGCTCAAACCACAAAGAGAATGATAGAATTGAGTAGGTATACTATACTATATACTAGTTACTAGTTTATTCAATACTTTACATAAAATACATGTGCACTTACGCCCAACATGTTCCCTTATCACCTAAAATGGTGAGTTCGAGCGGAATTTTAGTATTCGTCCACAGAGTAGAAACTGTGTTTATGTAAGAATTCTTTCAAGAAGTTTCTGAAGAGAAACATGTAAGAGTTTTTGATATGCTCAGGTAAAACACTATGTATCAAATATTCAATGAATATTCACAATTCTTGTTGAAGGAGGTATCATGTGGCTAGAAAGATAGGTAGTTTGGTTTTTCATGAATAGGATCTTGTGGATCATGATCCTATCATCTAAATTACTCAAAACCGAGACTTGCAAAGTAGCTGCTTTGTTTAGCCAAGCATCAACATTCTCTACAGATTTCATCACAAGCCAATTAGATGAATCACGAATGATGTGTTTTGGGCCATGTCCAGGAAAATATGACAGAAACAAGAATAATTTAGAAGGGATCGAAGAAAGGCAGTTCCAGAGCAACAGAAGAAAATTTTTTATTCGAGTTGAAAATACGATACAAATTCAAACTTGAATTCAACTATTTTGTTTTTACAGGATTCTTCCAAATAATGGTAGTTCTCTTATCAACCCCTTTTTCAATACAACGACCTCCCCAGACATCCAGATGAAGATACTAGACCGAAGTACCGGAGGAGACGTGAGTGACTCCCATATAGGACAAGAACTACAGCTTCGCATTGAACTGAAATCACCAGATAGTATGTATTCACGAACCAAAAACTCATTGAGAAAATCCCATTTTGATAATATACTGCATTTTCAAATAGAGAAAAAATAAATTATTCAGTTAAGAATCTGTAGCGAATTTTGGTTAATTTGGTCAACTCGAAGAAAATAAAGAATTAATAGGTACTGCGCATTCCTCAAAATAAATTCAACTTTGTTCACAATCTCGCCACCTAGCCACGATAATATAATCTTTTTGTGACTACGGAACAATAAATTTCAAGGCACATCAATGTGGGCCTCGACATCGGCGAAGTCGTCAGAGGGCGCTAGAGAGCGACAGGTTAATACGGCAGTTTAACATTTAAACAGCTATTAAAGTGACTGAGAGTTGGATTTTCGATTTTGGCTTATTTTAAAAATTTTAACTTTGTTATGCGAAGTTTTGGCATATACATTGGGTGTTGATAACATTCCCTACGTAAGTAGCTTAGATAAATATAATATTCAATTATTGAAATATAAAAATATGATTAGCTAAAAAAGAAATAAATTCGTGAAATCACATAAAGAATTATATTCACAACCAATATTGTTAGGTTACATGAAAATTTATTTCCGATTAGTCTAACAAGTCAGTACTTGTCACATTACCGCTTAATACCTTCCACATAAATATCGCTGGATTTCGTAACTCCCCGTCGCATAATTTAAATAAATTCAGTTACTCCATACGTAAATAACTACAGAGCTACGAGAACTGACCTTACTTCCCTCAGCATCCGCTCGGCTCAGTGAGAAATTGCCTTGTCGGAAAATTTCGAAAAAATGTCTATTTCGACAGAAAATGAATGATCTTTATATTGATGACTGGTCTGATTTAATTAATCCAAAGCAAAATCAAGTGTCGACTTAAATAAACACTCTAATTTATTTATTTCGTAGATCTCGACCTTTGGGCTAGCCACCTCATAGCCATGACTGAAAAAAATGACCAATCGATTTTCCTACTTGATGACTACGGATGTCCCACCAGTTTGAATATTTTTCCTGGATTAGACAAAATCGTAACAAACACATCTAAGGAGTTGGTAGCAAACTTTCAAGCGTTCAAATTTGCAAACTCCCCAGTTGTTAGGTTCAGCGTGATCATACAATTCTGCGCTGTCGAATGTCCACCTGTAAGCAAATTTGTAGCATTGAAGCATGAAATTATCATTCTGGTCGTAAAACTCAAGGCCTCCTTCATAAAGGTCCGATGATAAGTTCTGGCGATCAGTCCTAGCTATTGTTCTGATTGTATGTACGTTTTGTCCACATTCATCTTATTCAGGATTGAGTCGTTCCCGGCAAAAGTTATTCACTGTATCTTCCTCACATATTTTGATCGAACAATGAAGGGGAATAACTTTTGGCGCGAATGATTGATCTGAAATAAGATTATGATAACAAAGCGCAAATTTTGTACGAGTTCACATGTTCTCGTATCATTAGTCTGCCGTAAAGAAATGCTAATCATCAATCCTTTGTGAAACGGGCCTAACGGAAAAAGCCAAGATTTGTTTTTGTTTATTTTTTCAGATCCAATGTGGAAATAATGTGGTATCGTACGGTCGAAAGAAACGAGAAGTAGTGTCTACGGAAATTCATACAATTAATGGCACATCAGTAGTTAAATTGAATCGAGCAGAATTTCAAGAGCGGTCTAGTGTAATGTATGAAATGCCGTTGGAATACATTATGCTTGTTAAAGACTCAAAGTATAGCTCTGAAAAGCTAGTTGTTGGAGAAAATAGCAGGATTTTAGTAGCTGGATATGGTGAATAGTTGCAATTCTTGAAGCAAATTTTGCCAATAACGACTTCAATCAGTCATATATACTTATCTAAATAAAACTTATTTGCAGATCGAAATTTGATATTTTTGATAACATTCTAAAAAACATTTTTTATTACAATATATCTAGAAACCGGGAAAGTATATAGGCTGAAAGTTGCTCTTTAATTGATCTGTAAGGGTTTATTTATTGTGAATTTCTATTTTTTCAAGAATTGTGAATGTAATGTTTTGCCGAATGTTATACCAGATTTTCAAGAATTTGCATATTTTCAGATTATATCAACAATGAAGTGTGCATGGATTATTCTTTAGTTATTGGCTTGATAATACTTTGGCTGCTGATTCAAGTTTTCTTCATAATCGGTTGTATAGTACTTGTGAAGAGATACAAAAGATATTATCAACATGAGTGCACACGACAGTCTTTAGAAGAACTCCATAAAAATTTTGGAATAGGCTTCAGCAACTTGGAGAACCGGAGAGTACATTGGGCTGACAGTGACAATATTTTATGACATGAATGTGATTCAAAAATGTAAATGAAACCAAAGATTTGTTGTTAATATATGGCTATACACCCGTTCATTAATTTCTTTTAAAATAATTGATTACTTTTGATCGGATGATCACCAGTTGGTTGGTGGTCTTGCTGACCTAACCCTGCTAGAGGAATCAAGCAAGTTTCAACTTTAGAGTGAATGGCAACTGGTTGACTGAAAAATCAATTTTAACCTATATAACCTACTTATGAAACCAATTTCCCGCCGCGTCTGTCTTAATGCGATGAACTCAAAAACTACCGAATGGTTTTCATAAATACAGAGTTATTCAAGAGAAAATTTTATGTTTACAATTCACAAATGTTTCGTCTGAATTGGTTGAAATTCGACAAAATTACGCCGCCTAGTTCTTCTATTATATGTCCACAGAAAAGTCGGCGATGGCATATATGTCTTTCTTTGAAGGATAGCTTCCTATGCCCATTTTAATATTCAAAAAAATATTGTCAACAATACTGCCTTAATGAAACTGACTTTTCATGTAGATCAGTTAAATTTAGAATAACCCAAACAAGCCACAATGCGAATATACAGGGAGTCTGTACTCTGAGTAATATGGATCGTCATCAACTGCCAAGTTCCTACAGGGTATCTGGATATGATGACGAATACTTTGAAAACCAGTGTGTGAATCAAGATCGTCAAAATATCAGTGAGTATTATCATCTTTTCAAACAGAAAACAAAATAGTTTAGTTTTTTCGACTGGCGTCCCCATACGAACGATAAAACTTCTTCAAGCTAAGTGTTAACGAGGTTTCACGTTTTCGCGTGCGATTCTAGCAGATAAAGAACCTATTAATTGAGAAAATGGTACATTTGAGGAAGCAAATTTGAAGATTAATTATTTATCTAAATTATCATAAACTCATTCATCATACTTTTGCATCAATTTGCTCTACTCTCAGTATATCTTAAATGCTTTGGACTACGAACATATTCAGAATGACATTACATCTTTTACTGAATGGTGTGTAGACAATGATATGGACGTGAATGTGTCTAAATGCAAAAGTATGTCTAAAGACTCAAAGTATAGCTCTGAAAAGCTAGTTGTTGGAGAAAACAGCAGGATTTTAGTAGCTGGATATGGTGAATAGTTGCAATTCTTGAAGCAAATTTTGCCAATAACGACTTCAATCAGTCATATATACTTATCTAAATAAAACTTATTTGCAGATCGAAATTTGATATTTTTGATAACATTCTAAAAAACATTTTTTATTACAATATATCTAGAAACCGGGAAAGTATATAGGCTGAAAGTTGCTCTTTAATTGATCTGTAAGGGTTTATTTATTGTGAATTTCTATTTTTTCAAGAATTGTGAATGTAATGTTTTGCCGAATGTTATACCAGATTTTCAAGAATTTGCATATTTTCAGATTATATCAACAATGAAGTGTGCATGGATTATTCTTTAGTTATTGGCTTGATAATACTTTGGCTGCTGATTCAAGTTTTCTTCATAATCGGTTGTATAGTACTTGTGAAGAGATACAAAAGATATTATCAACATGAGTGCACACGACAGTCTTTAGAAGAACTCCATAAAAATTTTGGAATAGGCTTCAGCAACTTGGAGAACCGGAGAGTACATTGGGCTGACAGTGACAATATTTTATGACATGAATGTGATTCAAAAATGTAAATGAAACCAAAGATTTGTTGTTAATATATGGCTATACACCCGTTCATTAATTTCTTTTAAAATAATTGATTACTTTTGATCGGATGATCACCAGTTGGTTGGTGGTCTTGCTGACCTAACCCTGCTAGAGGAATCAAGCAAGTTTCAACTTTAGAGTGAATGGCAACTGGTTGACTGAAAAATCAATTTTAACCTATATAACCTACTTATGAAACCAATTTCCCGCCGCGTCTGTCTTAATGCGATGAACTCAAAAACTACCGAATGGTTTTCATAAATACAGAGTTATTCAAGAGAAAATTTTATGTTTACAATTCACAAATGTTTCGTCTGAATTGGTTGAAATTCGACAAAATTACGCCGCCTAGTTCTTCTATTATATGTCCACAGAAAAGTCGGCGATGGCATATATGTCTTTCTTTGAAGGATAGCTTCCTATGCCCATTTTAATATTCAAAAAAAAGGGTCACGTATAATGTCATAATTGGAAAGCTATTTGGCGATACGATTTATTGATACTTATCAAATTGAATATGTTAGCATTGTCTAAGGAACGTGTTACCTACCTTCAGAATTTCATGAAAACAATTTAAAAATCTTACAACTTTTGATTACGAAAACATGTTATCAGTTTTGCAATGCTTTCTTGAACGGAATGATATGCATTATACCAGGGGAGTCCAAAAGGGGATTTTGGGAGGGATTTTCTGAGTTACTTGAGCACGACAAATGAACATAGGAAGGATACCTTGCATCCTGTTGAAACCCTCCACCAAATATAAGTCCTCAATATAGAGTCGGGCAAGTAGGGCAGTTCCTCAGATTTATAAAAAAAACGCTCATCAGAAATATTCAAGTGCGTCAGATTAAGATATGGTGGCTTAATTTCTAGGCAGAAAGAATGCATTTATCAAAATCTGACGATTTGATCGTGACGTAGGGGAGTAGAGGGGTCGCCTAGATGCAAAATAAACGTCTCAACATTCTCGAGCGTGTTTGATTTTTTTTATTTCAGAGGAAATAATGTAAAGTATGCATTACCTCAGTTGCAAGCTCTAATCTACTAAACGATGGACTGTTGGTTAAATGTCACAGTGAAGCTGAAAAACTTCCCTTTGGTTCAAGTGATGAGTAACTGACTTTGCCTGAACACTGATAAGTGATATATTTGGGGGGTAACTAATGTCCAGCACACATTGTGCTGGAGATCACATTACTGAGAATATCCAGCCTATGTGAGACAGGTAACACGTAGCTTATATGAAACAGATCTAGAATATGAATCTGTGATGAAATATAGGGAATTTCATTCAAACTAATGAGGTTGAACTTACAAATCCTGTATAACCAGAAGTGATTCAGATTTCAAACAATTTTTTGCTGAATTTCCTCCAATACCATTATCATTAATACTTTTATACCAGTTCGTGGAGTGAACCTGTATAATATTAATGTTAGTTATCAAAAAAGGTTTACCTAGGATTGAAGATACCAAAACTTTTAACAAATTCAATAATCAATAAATATTTCAACAATGATGTCTAGATATCATTATTCTCACTGTGAGCTTCTGATTAAGTTCATTTTGCCGCACATCAAAATTGCAAACAATTTATTATAATGGGTGTTTCGCCAATAAGTTTGCAATACTGAAATATAACACAGGGTAGATCCATGCACCAATCTCAAGTCACACGTAGCTGAATCATTAATTTTCAGTGACAACATTCTTGCAAGATCAGTTCATCATTATATTATAGACATATACTTACTCAAAATATCTATGAGTAGGAGTTGTAGGTTTTTGATAGTAAGAAAATTTAAAACATGGATTCTTTTGAATCATGTCTTAAGACTGGTACATGAATCTACCCGCACACTAAAAGTATTACATCTTTTCTCGATTCATAAACTTATGTAACACTGCTAGGATTCACTTGTTCTCTTTTCAATTCTTTTGTAAGGTCAATTTGTTGCTGTAAGGTGTAAAGATTTTCAGCTTTACGTCTCTGTCGTCTTTCTACGTCTTTCAATACTCCAGCATGTAATTGTTTTCTGGAAAAACAAGAGCGATTGCAATGCATTTTTAAACATTAGGCTCTCACCTATCCAATTGTTGTTTATAATGGACATATCCAATTATGCCAATGGAGAAAGTACATGCAGCAGCTAATACTATTTTCGATTGAAGAGACATTGGAAAATGACCAGGTTTTACGATTATCATGAAAAACTTTCAAAACTTTAAACAATTTCTAACCTAAAATTATATTTGAAATGATATTCAATAAGTGACGTCAATCATGTCTATGTGTATGAACGCTAAGAAACAGAATAGCTAATAGGTCACAACCACAACAAAGTGCACCTTGAATAAGGAACGTATGAGGTGTTTTCTGGTATTTAATCGTATTCGAGCGTATATTCAAAAAAGACTCGTATTGACATCATTAATAATAACATTCGCCAGAATGGAATATATTTTTTATTACTCTGAGAAATGGAATGATTCAATTTGTGTCAGATGTCAAATTCAATAATAAAAACAAACCTTTCAATTTTCTCTAATCTCAATTAGAATCGGATTTGTGCATACAACTTTTTGCATTAATATTAAAAATGTAGCTGCATTTTCAAACCAGTGTACCAGAATTCTTTTTTCTATTCAAAATTTGGACCAACAAGTAGCTATTTTGACAACTGACGGAACGTAACGTCCTCAGAGTAACAAAAGACAATAGAGAGGCCTTTTCCATCCTTACATTGAAGACATCATAACTTTGTTTGCTTACGAGAAGTAAGTTGGNTTTGAGAATAAATCACAAATTTCTTCATCTGATAATATGAAGTAAAGTTCATTACTTTTGAAAATAACATTTATTATTGTTATGAATTAGTTCATATGAAATAATTTAATTTCAACCCAGTTAACCACGCGCTTTATTATAAAGTCATACATAAATAAAAATCTAGTAGGTGGTAGAAAAACTGGCCTCATTTCCATAATCATTAATAATAAGTCAGATTTCGTGTAGGAACTATTTGAACAGAATACATTTTCACCTGAAATGATTCATTTTATAAATATATAATATCCCTCCAATTATCAACTGAACCAACCGCCACTGTTTTATGGTCCAAATTACTTCAAATGTAAACAATCTCTCCATAACCTCTCATTACCCGCCACCCCCCTCTCACATAAGTTGTACAGAAAAGGATAGTACGATACCCGATTCAAAATACATGTATTTATGTATACGTGTATATGGTATAGGCACGTATAGGCATGGCAATGGACACTCTGAGGAGTAATAAAAAGAAAAACGTTAAATTCCGTCTCAAAACATCACGCTAGTTTTGAATCATTTCAAACCAGAGTTGATGTGACGTCATCGGTTCAACGTCAAAATGAATGTATTTGAATCACAGACGAATATGTTTTGAATACATGAGCGCCAGAGAACGCCTATGATTTCTCAAATAATGAAACGTACTTCCTGTCTCACTATTGGCCAATCTATATATAATGTGGATAGGAGATTTCTGTTCTCACTAATGTTTGGTGTTCCAGGTTAAGTCGTTAACGCCAGAAATTATTCGCCGTTCTCTTCTCGATATATTTCGATCAAGAAGATGAAGCAAAAAACTTTAGGCAGGATGGACATATCTGGAATAGACTAATGCAAACGAAATGCACCCAATATCACGAGAGAGAATCTACAGATGTAACATTACTTGTAAATATTTCCATTCCAATATTCGTATAAAATAAATTTTGTTCACAATGCATTCGAACTGACATCGTTAGTAATTCCAGATTCTTATAGATTCACGAAAGTTATTCACAGAAATCGTTTAACTTTCATGAATTTGCATACATAACCTTAAATAATATTTTGTCTCGGAGTGATCACAATTCACATATACCTCTTAACTTACATCATCACGTTGTTGAATAAGCAACGTTGTGCAATAAGCAAGTTCTTTAAAAAGCGGCCCACGTACATGAAATCGGGTAAACCATATTGGTCGACACATTTGCATGAAAATCCTACATGTATGAGTTGCTACACCATTATATAAGCAGGGTTACAAAAACGCAAAACGCAACACTGTTTAGTGAAAATCTCACGATGAAATGTTTCATAAATTCGTTATGGAGTTTCATCAAGTATCGACCTATTCCATCACATATCAGATAATAATCCATTTAGAATATATGTACCCTTATGTCTCCTATGTTGGTCTTATTGAAATCAGTATTGTTCATTTTGCAGATTGTATGTTTTTATCGTCCATATCAATGAGAAATATGTTTGAGAAATATATTTCTGTATCTATGTGTATATGTCATCAATGTTAGTTATCTATAAACTTATCATAAGCAGTTTGCTTGGAGTACTGTTCTCCCTTTCTATTTTGTAAGGCCATTGCTGCCAGCGAGAACAAATCAGTTAGATATCGAACACAGTTTCTTGAAAACTGTTGAACCAAACGTCAAAATACTAACCACAAACCACTTACTCTATAGACGCTTCACGGAAATGGTCAGAGATGCTTTTGTAGTTCGTTGTGACAACCTGTAGAGGTCGCAGCAATAATTTGTCAAATTATAAGCATGTGTAGTTAACACCAATGCTGTCAACAATTTATACTGTTCTCTGCAAAAAATATCAGTTGGGTGTTAGGGTAATTGATCTCTAGGAAAAGTTTCAATGGTTGAGCTGTTACGTTTGAATTCCCTGCTTTTTGTTTATTTTCGATTTCAAGTTATACGGGGGGCTGAAAATCGTTGCCAGCTGACAGCATTGGCGTCAACTACGCATGCTCATAATTTGACAAATTATTGCTGTGACCTCTACAGGTGGTCACAACGAACTACCAACTCCGACCATTAACATTTTCGTGAAGCCTCTATAGAGTAAGTGACTTGTAATGTGGAATATTTGAAATTTGAACAAGTGATTACCCTTTCATGTTGTCTTTAGAAAAACCAAAATACCATTTTGAACCTAATCTAATCTATTGCAATTGGAGAGTAAAGAAATTTTACGTACCTACATGTTCACCCTATTTTATTATTTTTATCTGTTAAAAAATAATTAAAAGTTTTAATGATTTTGGTACTTTTCAACACTTAGACAGTTCCTGCCATACATGTATAATTTAGATAATATAGACAATTAACTATATATTGGTTGAAATAAGTTTATTTGGACAAATATGAAGAAAGTCATATAGAAAACCTAATAAACCTAACGTAAACCACGAAAACACAGTAAGGCCACAAAAATCAAGATTATTTTTCACAATTCAGTTACAAGAGTGAATTTACGGATACAAGTGTGAATTTACAGTTACAAGTGTGAATTCACACTTACACTTGTAAATTGAAAAACATTCACCTGTAACTGTGAATTCGCACTTGAAAGTTCACATCTGTAAGTGTAAACTTTTCTATTTTGGGGAACTAGAATATTCTCTTTTCGGATCGAGAATATCAGTGGCTGTTCGAAAAATTTACCAGAAACTAGAATTGTCGAATTTGGATTTTTGGCTGTATAGCCTCTATTTTGAATGATATGAAAAAGGCAAAGGAACTTTCAATACTGTTCCACATTTATTATAATCTGATATAAACTAATTTGCATTCGACATTTCCTTCGTTAGATTTCATCATGAACTATTTTTTTTCAAATTTGTTATTACAGTTCTATATTTTATTTAAAAAAATTCATTTTCTTCTACGAAGGTATACGGTCATTTTCATCAGTACTTAAGGGTGGTGGAATATTACATGCATGCTATCAGTATGGAATTTGGGATAGGCAAAAGTGCAACAGTCCATCTGATACAGAGATCATGGGAAGGATGTACATCTCGTAGACGGAAGCATTCTTCACCATCTGGATGCCTGAGAGACTTTTATATGATAAATGAAATCTGCTTCAATCCTGTTCAAATATTTGGCACATAGTTTAGGAGATAAAAAGTTATTTCTTTGTAAACCAATATTCTGGGAGTTGTGGTTGTTTAATGTTAGCTCTTTCTTCTGGTTTCTTTATCTTCACCTTGTAATGAAAGCTGGCCAGCTAGACTCTGTAACTTTGAATTTGTGATAAATGTAGCCAGCTTAATTTTTTCAATCACCAATCGTCTCGTAAAAGTAACCAAATAATTTACTTCGGGAAGTAGATAATTGAAGGTTGTAAAATTGGACTTGTACGACAGAATTAAGACAATGTGCTCAAAATAAATAATTTACTTTTCACATCTGAAGAGTAATAAAATATTTAGTGATATATAATAAATATCTGCATATTTTTTCAATTAAGTAAATATATAATGTATTAATAGGTGTGTGAATAAAAACATTTCATTGAAGTAAAATTTATCACAACCTAGTTTGTCGAAGACTTTCTGGTGGTTAATATAAAAGTTTTGAAAATAGTTGTGAACAATGTGATCTATTTTACTTCTTAATAATGAAATACCAATCATATCAACTCATGTATGACCAGTAGGACTGTAATTATATTTACTGGAACAAATGATAGCCTTCCAATTGTTGAGAAATCCCCGATTATTTTGTCTCTTGGCAGTCAACCCAAGACACAATTTTGTTGTGAAATGAAAACGTGTCCATTCTTTCAATGTTATACCCAATGACACTAATACTAGTTGTTGCAGCAGAAGGACCAACAGTAAACAGGCTAAAATAAGACTATACACAGCAGCTACAAAAGAAAGGCCCAATCTGAAAAGAAATTATGATCATTGTTTAGACAAAAAGGATCTGAAAGGAAAGTTTTTCCAAAGATATTATTTTAAACTGACATATTCATTCATCTAGAGGGACTCTGCTACTTACTCAAATAGTATATATACCTCTGAACAATCATCTGGTAACAATATTGTTTTGTACACTTTGAATGGATGGCAAACAGAAGTCAACGTCAAGTTAGAACTATAAAGTAATGCAACAACAGCAAAAAATAGTGCAGATATGAAAAGACATTGATTGTGTTTCCCAACACAACAGTCAAACCTGAAAACAACAAACCATTTCAGCTCAAAAGTAATTCAAAAAAATTTGTGAAGTTGTCCACATCTACAAAGGACAGCGAAAGAAAAATATTAAATTCCTTTTCTCTTTCAATTTGCTCATTGATTGGCTTAGTGAAATAATTGAAATGTTTCAGTTTTCCAAAGGTGAAAATATTTTGAAAGTTCGATATTGAAAAATTGACTTTGAACTCCTACATGAGTGAAATATGTTCATTTTCTTGATCAATTGAACAAGATGAAATTTGCCTCCGAGTTCTCCAGGCCGTCCAAGGAAGAGGAAATGGGATGAAAAAAATGATATCTTTAGAGGTTGCATTTGTGCATCTACAAGACTGATATATGTTCTTTCTGCCGATCAGGCAGAAGTTGAAGTTCCGAGAGGAACTTCAACTACAGGAGTGAAAATTAAAAAAATATATATCATGGAATTTCTAAAACATATTTCACAAAACTAATCAACACGCATTTCTATTGAAAGACGGTGGGCGTATGAAGATGCTGAAAAAATAAAAATTTATTACTTTTCACTCAGTGTCCTTTGTAGATGTGAATAACTTGATACCCGTTAAAAAAATTAATACCTAGGTAATTATTGGTTTTAATGGATCTCGCTAGTTTTTTTCAATGAACTTACTTTTTTCTTTCATAAATCCGAAATAAAAACTTGCTCCTCTGATCTACTTTCAAAAGTGAAAACTATCAAAAATCAACTAACTACCCATTTCAGGAACTCACTTATGGTAAAACTTTTAAAATTATATTTCAAATAATTCACAAAATAACCTTTTTTTGGAATCATGTTTTGAATGATATCTTTACTACACAGGAGTTTTTGTTGTTATTCGTTGGCAATATCAACAGAAGGCAAAGTCAAGAACTGTGATATTTAAAGGTTTTACTCAGCTTTGCCTTAGAAGACAAAAAAAAGTTGACTTTTTTATGTTTACTTTCATTTGATAATTACACTTTCGCAACACAAGTTCATACATTGTATTAGTTGTATCAAATAGGAAATATTAATTTAATCAAAACTGAATCGATAAAACTAAGTGTTGAATTATTTGTTGAATGAACTTGTTTTTTTGGTTTTGGTTAGTTCGTACATTAAGGTCCCTTGATTGTATTAAGCTTGCCATTCCCCCAATTGCCCCTGATTGGGAAGTAACAGCCAATAACTATATGATTAAGATCTAAAACAATGTGTATCATTTCAGCACATGTTTGTTTTGTTTATTCCCACAGAAACATACAATTAGTTGATTCAGCCTTCTTACAAATACCCTACACTTGATAAACTACAACTAAAACTAGCAATTGTGAATTATACATTTTAAATGACAAAAAAAGGTTTTAGACTTTCGTTACCATGATTTTCAGAAATAGTCAATTTTCTACTTCTGAGTGGTAATATCTTCAAATGTAGACTAAAGCACCAAGTTTTCGTTTTAGATTTGTGATCACTCAAATAAAAATACGTGAGTTCAATGAAAAATTTCTTAAAAACTACCATGAGCCATTAACTGTAAAGAATAATTGCCTATACCTACCATACACAATGATGGTCTTTGTCAGGAATTTTCTTCTGACAAATTGAACAGTTATGTAGTCTATTATTTTTCCCAATGAATCCAATTTCAGCTTCACTATCTCCTACTTGGCATAAATTTTTTGTTCGAGATTTCATCAGATACAAGCAAAAAATGAAACCAAATATAAAAATACTTAGAGCAATGTTTTCCTCCAGGAGTATCTCTAAGAAAGGTATCACAATAAACTCAAATATTATATACAATATAACTATTGAAGTCAAAGTCCACATAAAAAAGAATTTAGTCCTCGGAATTGCTTTTATAAGAAAGTGAGAAATGAACCCTAAGAATATTGCCACCGTAGTGAAAGAAAAAATAGTCCACCACAGGCTCATTGATGCTATAAGTAACATTAACGGTAATATAAATACAGGCATGACTGCATCAAAAGCTACTTGCTTAGCACCTCCCTTCCAAGGTATTCTCAGTCTATCTTGCATTGTGATTATAATACCCTTCTTGGTTTTATGTGAAATGGCATGGGAAGTTATTATACTGGAAATAATATATACATAAATTACCAATATTTCTAAAATTCTGTGATAATTTACTTATCGAAGGCCTGATCCAAATCTTCACAATTGCAACAGCAAGCTAAAATATGATTTCGTTCCTGATTCAAATCATAATACTCGCAACAGCACAAAACCCCATTTACATCACTCATTTGATAATTGTTCCCACTTTCATTTCAACTTCTGAGCTGTTTTCTCCTTTTGAAATATTATCTGAAGTAATTCAATACACAACTTTCTTTGACAACATAACCAAAATCTGTGAATCCAAAAAAACACCGACACCGATAGCTTGTTCTGTTTCTCATATTTGACATTGTTGCCAGATACTGCTGGTTGTGTGGTTAAGCATGATCGTACAAAAACACAGAAGGCCACATATTTTATTTATTTGTTTCTCGAAATTTTGAGTTTAAAAATGTAATTTTGAGATCAAAGTCGTAATATTGAAATGACTTCGACTAGACCAGTATGAAATTATTCAGTATAAATTACTCAAAGAAATTATTGAATGCATACTATTCATGGATAACAGTACCCGCTACCTTCATGTATTAGACTTACGTGACTGCGACACTATAATTCGCATTTCAAAGCTATTCAATTTGCTGCTTTTTTTGCTCTCAAGACTTTTATTGACCACTAGAGAAAAACACATGATCCGGAAAAAATTTGTCTGGGTATAAAAAGTAATTAAAAAGTATCAACGTTCAATCAAAACGTAAAAAAGGTTCGTTCAACCGACATTTATGGTTTTTTCGACATTTCCCTCTTTGTTGCCAATTAATAATTTTCAACCATTTTTGTTCGGAAGTGATATTATAAACGCCTTCCTGAATATATCGGATCTTCGGGGAAACGGCCCGACCAGCTTACCCTTCGTAATAATAATAATGATCATATCTGATTGTCGGACCCAATGATCACTTACCCCACGGCGAGGGGAGTGAGTGATCAAGCAGAATCTTTTCCGAATGTAAACATTGGCTTTCACTAGTATGCGTTTATCGCATCTGTGAATGGAATGCCAAAGTACGTTGGATCTCTTTATTTTACAAAGAATCAAGAGTGCCGTAGATCGAGTGTTTACGTCAAAACAGTTTACTTAAGGAAGGGTTTAAGTGATTACATCACGGTGTTTCTATCTATCTTTGTCTATATTTGTCGGCATATTTATTAAAATTGTTAACATGGTTAATGATAATCCTGAAGTTTCTCTGTTATTAGTTATGCTGCTGATTCCACTTCTAGTTGGATATTGAAAACACTTCACTATTTAATCGGGCCCTATGTAATATGCACTATTTTTTTATCAGGAATGATTTCTTCTATTACCTTCAGTTCGAACCATGACTTATGAGACACCCTATATACTATTTCTGTTTCTTATCTTTGTATATCTTCATCTAAATCACATGATAGAAGATAGAGGTCACAGTCTCAAATGTCAATATCAAAGGGTCGGTAGTGTCAAATCAAGTGTCACCTAACTGTCATCCACTGTCCTCCTACCGGCTCTGATACGTCGCGTCGTACATAAGTAAATGTCTATAGAATTGTAATTGGAAGTAATAAAATTTCGTCTCTTCTGTATATTATTGTCTGAAACTCCGCAAGTCAAATATTAAGTCATTCAATTAAAAAAACTCAACCATGCAATGCTCATTATGGAAAGTGTTCTCAAATTCTCTAAAGGTAAGATACATTTGTCTGGTTTACGTAACATAACCTGACTTCAATTTCAGTGGTCATGTTCTGAATAAATTTTATAAAACAAGTTTTTTTTATATAAAGATCTTAAAGAAAATTTCTTTTTTTAATAGAAAATTTTGAATAATATATACATTCACAAGTATATCTAAAATATATTTCAGTCAACAATAACGTGTTTAAAAAGGATATCTACGTCCCCATTTCAAAATAGATGATTCAAAATATTTTTGTTACAGCCAACCCTTAGGCAGAACAACTTGATATTAGGAAGCTTACAGAATAGGCTATATTCATCAACAGGAGATGCTGATATTGTTGTTATTGGTTCTGGACCTGGAGGTTACGTAGCTGCTATTAAAGCAGCACAATTGGGAATGAAGGTTGTTGTTCTTATAGAATATGCAGGACATTCAATATCAAATAGTTATATCCATGGAACCAAAATTACGGTTCGAAAGTATGGCAGTGCATGAGAAATATATTTTATTTTTAGACGGTCTGTATTGAGAAAAATCCTACACTAGGTGGCACTTGTCTTAATGTTGGCTGCATTCCATCCAAAGCATTGCTGAATAATTCTCATTACTATCATATGGCTCATTCAGGAGATCTTTCAAATAGAGGGGTTGAAAGTAAGTATGTCTGAGTAGTAATGAAAGTAATTTGTTCGTCACTGTGAACTGTAAGAATATAAAAAGTATACAATAGTTTGTAGAGAACAGGCTGAGTACATACCTCAAGACGTTGAAAACAAACAAATATCAAAAATGTATTGAGAACTTATCTGCTCATTAATTCAGGCGTTTTTACCAGTCACTATATCCTAATGTACTACTCAAAAATCTTACTGATGAAATGAAAAACATTGATGAAAAAATATCAAAACAATAAAGCTTAGTATTAAAAATTGATAAAAAAAAGAATGGATCACAGTGGGGCTTGTAAAATAGAAAAACTTTTTTTAACAGAAGGTACAAGTTTCATCCAAGAAATTATATCACATATCAAATGTTCAAACACTAATTAATTAGTACTATTTAGGCACAAGACAATCTCATTATGAGATCAGGTGCACTCAATTTGTAAAAAAAAAACTAATGTAATGAAATTGTATTATTATACTTATTATTATTACTTTTCAAAAAGCATTCGAATAAAGCAATAAGGGTTATCAAAGCTGAATATTATAGGAATAAAATCTTGAAAAATGAAAACAATAAAAAAATTAGAGGAAATGATGGAATAAGTGCTCAAAAGATTGAAAAAAGAAACGGAAAAATATTCAAGTCAAAAGATACAGTGTTTACCAATGCAAATGAATTGTAGGAGTAGGAGAATCTCTTGTCAAACAAATTATGATTCTAAAAACAACGAAACCAACACAAAAAGAAATCTATTACTCTTGGTATTTGTCGTCAATAACTCAATAATATAATTTATACTATATATCTTAGTTTCTTGTACATTTGATGGTATATGCCCCCTATATGTCAAAAGACCTATAACTATGTAAACATTTGAAAAAGGTAATAGAAAATGTATTTCTACTTTTGGGCTCATCTCAATTATTACAAATTTCGCTTACATTTTCGAAAAATCTTTCAAAAACAGGGCTGGCAATGATGCAATTGATGAAACTATGCCCACTATCTGAGTATTTTTTGACAATTAGAAGAAAATTACCTGATTTAATGTCGAGCTATTTATCTCATAGCATGCAGGCAGTTAAGGTTAAAAATACATGGGTGTAGAAAAAGAGTACCAGTAGAGGATGTTACTGTTCTCCATTTACATAAATAATCTATCCACGTTAAATTCTTCTGAAAAATCTATAGTTTCTCTGATGACACAGCAATATCATGCACTACAAATTCAGAGGGAAAACTGAAGCAAGAATGTAAAAATGATATAGCATCTATATTAGTTAGATTCAGTCACTGGCAAATAACTATTAATTTTGAAACATTTTTACACATCATCATTACCGTTATACTGAACATGACAATCAGGGGGTAACGATTGATATTAAAACTGCAAGTTAAATCAGATACCTAGGTATATTAACTAACATTCAAGAGAGAACAAGCATGCTATCAGTGTAATCAAAACCTTAAGGTGTATGTTATTCAAATTCAAGAAATATTTCTGGATCCAAAAGTGTATTAAGATTCAGTAGAATAATTTTCAGTTTGCTATACTTAGTTGAGGGTGGTTTCTCACCATTACACTTGGGAAAACTGGAAATAAAATCTGGGCTGAAAATTGTAGGGTTATGTAGGACAAACCAAACAATTTTTCAAAACCAGATTGTAATGATTATTCTGAGACGAACTGTAAGAAAACCAACAAGACAGCATATTGTGTTTACACCATTCAGAATAGGATCAAAAGTTCGACTTACTAGTACAAAATTATAGATAAGAAAACTGTATTATCGAAAAGATTAAAAATCTAATGGACAAACAGTTTAATGAACTGGTAAAACGTTTTTAAATGAAACCTTTATATGAAAAAAGTACATAAACACTAAAAAAGCAAGAAAAAAAATAAACTCCTCAAACCTGTAGAATATTGTCAAAGAACTCATCTAGCGGAAACTTTAGCATCAACAATTGTAAGTACAGAATAATGCTTTTTCAAGTCCAGTTGCTTATCAGAATTTTTTAACCAATAATCATACAGAATTCATTTTGCGTACAATAATGATGCACAGTGTGCAGTACCGAAAATTTAAGAACTCTTTCATGAATTTAATCTCCAGCGATTCAAATCCAACGTGAATCGCAACTTTCGCACAGGCACCGCTCTTAGAGCGCCTTACGGATTTTCCTGTAGTGCTTGTGTTTTGTCCTTAAAAAAACTACAATAGGAATTACACCACATTTATCAAAATTTCTGCTGGTATATCGATGTAAAGAAAGAATCTTTGAAAAAAAGTTTTTCTACTAGTAAGTAGGCTTGAAATTAAAATATTCACAATGTAATTTTTTTCTGGTTTTCCAGCTTCGGATGTACGATTGAATTTAGATAAGTTAATGGAACAAAAGACAAAAGCTGTAAGTGCATTAACAGGTGGCATCGTCCAGCTTTTCAAAAAGAATAAAATCACGCTAATTAAAGGTCACGGCAAAATTACCGGAGTCAATCAAGTGACGGCTACCAAAGAAGACGGTTCCACAGAAACTGTCAATACAAAAAACATTCTTATTGCAACAGGTTCTGAAGTGACTCCATTTCCTGGTATTGAGGTAAGTTAAACCAAATAGTATAAGTGACTTTTTGAAAATATAACCTTTAAGGTGGATGAAGAAACTGTTGTATCTTCGACAGGAGCTCTGAAACTTCCCTCTGTTCCCAAAAGACTTATTGTTATTGGTGCTGGTGTAATTGGTGTGGAATTGGTGAGTTGTATTCAAATTATCATTTGTTTATAACTGGTTCAAGAATGTGATCAAAAACCTGTTGGATATAAACAGTCATAGTAATATTCAAGATGTTTCAAGGTTACCTGATCAAAAACCCTTTTTGAAATGAATAGTTATAACAATATAGGAAATTCCAAGGGTACATAAGGACCTACAGAACTTTTACAAAAATTCACTTCTGTTGCCAGAAGTGAATTTTTGTAATTTTTGTAATTTTTTTTCACTTTTAAATCGATAACTTCACCTTTTACTATCCTGATAACACTTCAGAGAAGTAAAGTTGAAAGACGGTATTAATTGGTATATCTGCAATTTGACAATTCTACAGACTTTGAATGTATAATTTTTTCCTACTTTTTATATCTTGAATTTGTATCTTCATAATAAATGGTATCAAACCCGATGAAACTATGTTTTTAAAACATCGCCTTTGCCCTGAATCATCTTCGTTTTACTGTAACCTTTTTAATAAATAAAAAAGTATGTGCTGGAAAAATGTTTCAAATGGATTTTTTTATTGGAAAGGGTTCTGTTTGGTCCCGCCTTGGTTCAGAAGTTACAGCAATAGAGTTTATGCCTACAATTGGTGGAGTTGGAATCGATGGTGAAGTAGCGAAAACTTTCCAAAAAATACTCACGAAACAAGGTCTCAATTTTAAATTGGGAACTAAAGTAACAGGAGCTAAGAAGGAAGGAGGCGTCATCAAAGTTAACATTGAAGATGTAAAAGATTCCAACAAGCAAGAAGTGGTGGGTATTCTTATTTGAGAAGTTATGTTTTTTTTTTGTGTTATTCAAATACTTATTTTTTTGTATACGTTATCCAGAGTTATTATTATTGATTGATGATTGAGACCACAATTATTGGCTGTTGAACATTATGAACAGAATGTAGTCATAAATATTCTTGATAAATATTTTCAACAATCCATAAATATGCATAATGCTACAAATGGACAAATAAGGCCAAGTCTGTTAACATAACAAAACTTGCTTCAATATTCGAGAAGACATAAAAAAGAATTAGTGAATCATCCATATGAGGGGGTTTATAAGAATTGCAAAATTAATCAGTAACAATTCTTTTGCGAAATCAGAACATTTTGGTTTGTTCAATGTTAGGTTTAATGAGGTTATATTGCATCAACTTGTCACTGAATTTCAGTTTTTTAAATTCAAATAATTTTTAAGTGAATTATCTCAGAATTGGTTATAGTATTGATGGTCTTCAATAGCAGATACAACTAGAACAGACAAAAAATTGCATTTGTGAAAAGACTCAGGAAAATACTTTTTTTCCTTCTAGTTTTCCTGCTATATATAATGATAGATGTAAACTCTTTAGGAAATTGGGTTGGTCATCCAGATACAAACCTGAGGAAAGAGCTCAATCAAAACAACTACTTTTCTGATATCTACATTATTAAATACAGAATAAAGAAAATAACTTTTGTCTAATTTCTACTAAGTTTATTATTTGTTAAGACCGGTTTCGGTTTATTAGACCATTTTCGGAAATGATCTTTTAAACTTAGTAGAAAACAGACAGTTATTTTCTATATTCATTATGAATTTCTACAAAATAAATAGATCGTCAATCAAACATATTATTAAATTAAATTGAAACATATTACACAGACATAATAAATAAATATGCATATAAAAATTCCCGGCTTCAAACTATATGATATTACATTGTTTTTTGTATTTACAGTTGGAATGCGACGTATTGCTAGTTTGTGTAGGTAGAAGGCCATACACAGTTGGATTAGGTTTAGAGGAAATTGGTATTGAGAAAGATCAAAAGGGCAGGATACCTGTGAATTCTGTATTCCAAACAGTAATTCCCAATATCTATGCTATTGGGGATTGCATTCATGGACCAATGCTCGCACATAAGGCTGAAGATGAAGGTTAGTTTCTTTTTATTGCAGAATTTTATTCTATCCATCACGTTTTCCACATTGTGGAACAGAGGACTGGTTGTACATGAACATTTCCACAATTTAATTTTGAATGTGAATGAATCGGTGAACCAAAAATTTTATTAGGAAAAGATTAAAGTGAGTCGTCCTATTTGAAGTGTGGCCAGGCAGTAAGATGTAATAACAAAAAAAAAGTTCAATTATGGATTCACTGGAAGTGAAACTTGTAAAGTATGCGGCTCGTAATGCCGCTTTCTGCTTTTCTGAAAGTTGGAAGTTATTTTGTAATGACACGTAATACCAAAGTGCTAATATATGTTAGATCACTATTATTATTTTCACTAACTTCAGAACATTTATGGAAGGAAATTAATGGTGTAAAGTTATGAAAATGTGATATTCCAATAAGCAACTGCTGATAGGTGCCTTATATTACTCTCCAAATGCAAGCCATTCTATATTCATTAATGATCTAGAAGATTTTTGTAATGATGTGTTTGTTAACAATATCAAATGTATAATAGCGGAGGACTTCAATATTAATTATTTCTCTAATAATGATTACTACAGTGCAAGAATATAAAATATGCTCAACATGTTAGAGATGTCACAAAATGTTACCAAATTTAGTTGATGTACCTTAAATAGTAGTACTGTTGTAGACTATGTTCTAAGTAATTTTGAAATATTTACAGAAGTTCATAATACCCCTAAGATAACAGATCATTCATTAATTTCAGTAAATAGTAACTCACAGAGTAACCATAAAATTGAGGTAGTTAAACCATTTAGAAATCTTGGTCCAACCAACAGGGATAAAATTAACTTAGAATTAATCTCTTGTAATTTTTTGTTAGATAGTATAAACATCAATATTTCAAATGTGAATTGATCATGGACACTATTGCGCCAAGTAGATCACTAACTATAACGTCAAATAGTGGTCCTTGGTACGATACTGAAATGAAAATCAAAAGATTTGTTCGTGACCGGGCATATTTGTTATTTAAACGCAATAGAACAGAACAAAATTGGCATCACTTTAGAAACATCCGTATTCGGTTTTTCGAAAACATCATTCATATGAATCATCATTGCAGCTAGCTATTACTAAATAGAAAGAAAGTATTGATAAAGGTGATTTCATTATTGCAGTATTATTAGATTTGAAACGAGCTTTTGAGCCGATCGATCCTGAAATTCTGATAAGAAAACTAGAAGCTGCTGGTATTCAAGGAGCTGTACTTGAGTGCTTCAAAGATTATCTCAGAAATCGTAAACAAATAACAAATCAACCAAAGCTTTTGTCAACCTGTTGAAAATTCATTTGGCGTTCCTCAAGGTAGTGTCATGGGACCATTATTGTTCTTGTTGTATGTAAACGACATGCATCTTTTCCATTCCTGTGACTTTAGTAACCTGTTTGGTGATGATACAATTTTATCTATTTAAAGTTGTAATTTGGATAGTGCTATCAACAAAATAAATAACTCACTAGCAATAATTCATTCCTATCTAAATAACAATAAACTCGATATAAATAAAACCAAATCAATGGTATTATCTACACCACATAAGATAAAATATGTTAATATGTACCTATTATATACTTTCAAAAAATTGTGAAAAAGTCACATTTGTAAATGAGATCAAGTATTTGTTTTTCGTGCTAGATAACATTCTTTTGTTCAATGCTCATTTTAATTATTTTTACAGAAAAATTTCGAAAAAGATATATTTCTTTACTAACATCTCATCTGAGCTATCTTTATATTCTAGATTAACAGTTTATAATGCAATTATTCAACCTCAATTTGCTTTCTGTGGAAGTATATTATATTCCTTTGATGCTAACAAAATTTCAAGTCTACAGAAATTGCAGAATCGAGGAATGCATATAATCTTAAGGTGTAACCGATATACAAATATTATTTTCATGTTGGACTCATTAAAATGGTTATCTGTATCACAGAGATTATACTTGACATCTATGATTTTCATTTTGAAGTCGTGAATAAGTTAATGCCAGAATACTTTAACGATTTCATTGTCTTCAAATCTCAAATTCATAATCATCAAACAAGAGGAAATTCAGGACAACTTCACTTACCAAAATACAATCTTACAAAGTCAATGAAATCATTATTTTTTGAAGGTTTGAAAGAATACAATGAACTACCCAATCACATAAAAGATGTGAAAACAATGAATTTAAAACTAGTCTTATTATGCATATAAGATCTAATCACTAATATTTTATCCAATATTATATTATCATTATATATCGATTTATGTTTACAGACCTATGTATGTATACATTAGTAATATCATCTTTCGTTATTGATTTTTTCTTTTTTCAATTGTATATATATTAGGATAAGTTTCCTATTCAATAAAGATTAATTCATTCATTCAGTAGTAAACACTCCGCTGCTCATGTGACTTTTCAAGGATTCATCTTTTAACTAATTTCCAAAATAATAAGATGATTGTTTTTCTAATTGTGTTATATTGATTTGTAGTTGTTTAAATATTTGAGTTGTCGATTGTGACTAGTTGTATCAGAGGGATGTGACACGACAACAAAAAGACTTACTTGTATTGAGTATATTTTCTAACCTTTTATTTCCATTCAGAATACCAGAAGTTTCTTGTTTTATAGTTCTGTTAGTGTTTTAAGGACAGCAGTTCATTCGTGATTCAGCTTAGCACCAATACATAAATATTGGTCAAAGTTTGATTTATTATAAAGGTATCAAGTTTTACAATGAGCTACCAAATGCTTTAAAAAAAAATTATGAACTAAAAATTCCAGATTAGTTTGAAAAAATATTTATTGCTTGTATAGATATATTTTCTGATGAGTGCATTTATGTTCATGTTGATAATCACATTCGAACATATATGTATGTATATATGTGTATATTTTTTTTTCAAGTTTCAGTTCTGAATTATCTTTTTTTGTGCTCTGTTCGTACTTAGTTATGTGATAGTTAGTTTTTGAATTATTGTTTTTTCCCTGCTATAAACATTGTATGTTTATAGCATATTATTAAAGAAAAATGCGGCAATATATATTCAAATTAACCATTTGCGGAGGTCTCACAAAACATTCTAGAAGTGTTGCTTTGCTGTGCCATTGCTTTCAGCATATTCATGATGTAGCTCTCATTAATTACTAACTTTCATATTTCAGGCATTGTATGTGTAGAAGGCATAATGGGTGGGCCGGTACATATTGATTACAACTGTGTGCCGTCAGTAATTTACACCCACCCTGAGGTTGGCTGGGTAGGAAGGAGTGAAGAGGACCTCAAGAGGGAGGGAATAAATTATAAAGTTGGTAAATTTCCCTTCGCTGCAAATTCAAGAGCCAAAACCAATAACGATACTGACGGATTCGTCAAAGTGCTTTCGGACCAAGCAACTGATCGAATTTTGGGAACCCATATCATCGGCCCAACTGCTGGAGAACTCATCAACGAAGCTGTGTTAGCCCAAGAGTATGGTGCTTCTAGCGAAGACGTTGCTAGAGTCTGCCATGCTCATCCTACTTGTTCTGAAGCATTGAGAGAAGCCAATTTGGCTGCATATTTCGGAAAACCTATAAATTTCTAAGCAATAATTATACTTTTTATGCTTTTGTGTACATACCAATTTAAGTTAATATTATTCTTTTCAAAAATCAATACTTTTTTCTTTGTAAACGGATGTATAATATATGTTATTTATTTGTAGCATTTCAATTTCGTTGTCCTCATCAACTTATATGTATATAATGATATCATTTATGTTTCATTGGTAATCTTTTTGACGAAGTAGACTGCGGGTTGGAACTGAAAATGAAATATTTTGATGAAACAAAGCAGAATTAACTACACTTAAAAGATAGTTGAAACTTGCAAAATTAAAGCAGCACTTTTATAGTTGATTTTTCAACGGATTAATTAACATTTTCTTTTAAACCACAACAATTTTAAAAATCCTATGTTTCATTGGTACTAATTTATTCAACCCAAACGATCGAATCACATGGTACTATATATTTGGATATACCTCTCATATCTATTGACAGGCATTATGCTAACCAAGTTAGCATCATCAGGAGGTGACTAAGTAGTCACCTCCTGATGAAGAACCTTCATTTGTTTCATTAATACCTTTGATTTTGTTTAATTGGTCAATTTTGTGTATATATACCAAAATTATTTCATAACTTTGAGTTGAATTTTTTTGTAAGTTGATTTGACTTATTCAAATTACTTTTTTGTAAAGAGATATTTCAGTGTCTCATTGAAATGTGTTGCTGTATCTTTTATTACTAATAAATAGCATTTTTATGGGGTAAGAGATGTCTGCCTGGACGTGATGAAATTGTACCATACTGAACAATACCAGAACGTAAATCTGATAATACTAGAAGTGAAAAAAAATGAATCATTAAGAGAAGTGCCACAAGGATCAATATTGCGGACATTTCTGTTTCTGATTTATATTAACAACTTGTCATACTACAAAGGAGCTACATTGTATGCAGATGATGCACATAAGTAAAAAAAAAATATGAAATGGGTAATCCTTGAGTGATCCACACAAGCATATTCGAGAAATATCAATCATGATTGACACAATATAACAAAAAACAGAAACACTTTTCAAATAAATTACTCTAATCAAGATTACATAACGTCTACTACATTTCTAAGAGTACAGATATATTCCAACTTGAAATAATATGTGCACTAAACTAAATAAGTCAGGTTTCACTACGAGAAAAATTTAAAAATGAATCAAAGTACAGTGCAACATTTTCACTTTTTACTTAATTTTTGAAAAATAATTCGACATAATTAACTGGAGCCATGCATCAAAAGTACATCTTGATAGACTATTTTTAATACACAAATCTGAAGTCAGAAGATAAATCTGTTAGTTTTTTCATTAAGCAGCTGTTACCCCCTAAAGAACAACAACCCTCTCAGATGTCAAAACTTATGTGAGCTAAGGATGAACGAGTTCTTAACTTGAAGGTGGTGAACTAAGAATGTGAAGGTTCACGACCGGAGATAACTGTGTGAGAGCTATTTTTCGGGTTCTTTGGCCATGGTCTGCATGTTTTATGTCTGACGTTTCGTCTACCACTGCGGTTGACATTATCAAAGGCGATGTGGCAACGTCAATTTTCTATATCCCGGCAATACTTTTCACTCCCGTTTATCAACCACCAAGAGATGCATAATATAGGACACTATTCTCTTCACTTGCAAACACCATTGACTTTCTGCAAATCAATCATCCCATTGCCGAAATTTCCATATTCGGTGACTTCAATGTCCACAATACCTGATGGATCAAGTTTTCAAATATCAACGACGAACAAGATCGCGAAGCTGAGGCTTTTGCAATAAGCAGTGGACTTACTCAGATTATAAATAAGCCAACCAAGATTCCTGACCGTGATGGGAAAAATGCTAGTATTTTGGATTTATACCTAACAAGCAATCCAGATATTTTCACAGTCACCGTAGGTCTCCATTACACAAACTTTTTTCAGTGTTGAGTTGGGAACAATCTAAGTCGTGCAAAGATTGGCATTACAGATCTGCTGAGTGGGAGAATCTTCAAGAGTATTTCCGTAGTTTTCCCTGGCTAGATGTTTGTTTCAGCCCTAATGATCCATTAACTTGTGCTTCTGAAGTCACGGAAGTTATTCTATCATCCATGGATGCATATATTCCTTTTTCAATGAAACAAACTTCTAACGGCAAACCTTGGTTCAACTAAAATTACGAGCAAACTTTCTTTCACCTCTAAAAATCTCTCCTACCGGCAGTGGCGCAAAAATCCTATTGTCGAAAACCGAACTATGAATGAAAGCAAATAACTTCACAACCAACGAATTGGGAACTAACTGCTTGCTAATTCCAACGGATCTAGATCCTTCTGGTCAGTAGCTGAAACTTTACAATATCCACAATTCCACCACTAACACAAGCGGATGGTTCAATTGCAACAACAGCCATAGAAAATATGAACAAGGCGTCTGGTCCTGATGAAGTGCCCGTCATCGTACTTTAAAAGTGTGCAAATGAACTCGCACCAGTATTTTGCAGACTTCAACCTATTTTATAAGGACGGGGTTTTTCCTTGTTGATGAAAGATTGCTCGCGTCCAGCCTATTTCCAAAAAGAGCAAGAAAATCTTCCAAATAAATATAGACCAATCGCTTTGCTATCTGTGATATCAAAATTCATGGAGAAAGCCTTAAACCACCATATCCTTAAATATTTGGAAGGCTTCAACATCTTGAGCGATCAGCATATGGCTTTCGGAAACAAAGATCAACAGGCGACTTCTATCTTATGTCACCCATATTTGGAATAGCAATCGAGAAACATGGAGAGTCAAGAGCTGTTGTGCTTGATATTTCTAAGGCCTTTGGTTGTGTGTGGCATGAGAGTTTGCTGGCCAAACTTCGATGCTATGGCTTCCATATGGTTCTATGGTCATTCCATTCGGATTCCAGGACATCGACTGCGGATGCACATCTTCACCGGCAGCAGGAGGTTGCATGTCTTAATGAGGATCTAGAAGTGATTTCGAATTGGGGCGAAACCAACCAGGTTCAATTCAATGCAACGGAAACCCAGGCATCGGTTTTCTCCAAAAAGATTAATGTTTCCAAACCGGGTATAATAATGTCAGGACAATTTCGCTTTCTGCTTTGGTAAGTTTGTTGTTTGTTTTTTGTACCTTGGGAGCTGTCTGACTTGTCCATTTAGTCCAAGTCTCCAGGAAACACTGCAGCCTCTTGGGCTTATTGCGTTTGTTCTCCCATCTTCTCATGACACCCATTCCATCAGTCTCGTTCCCTGTACTAGTTTGTACAGGTTCCGTGTTGGATGTTCGTCATATTCTTCTGGACGTAATTTCATACGTCCATATATTGCCTGCCTGCTGTGATTCAGTGCCTCACATTCGCATAAGATGTGTAGAGCCGTTTCTATCCCTTCGTTGCATAATCTGCAGCTGAGGTCTCCGTTGTACAGCCCCATTTTATTCAGGTGTTCTCTGGGGGCTAAAATGGACACCAGTATGTCTTGGCACAATCACGTCGATGGAATTGCAAAGGTTTCTTCTCAAAAGCTTGGAACATTGTTCCGAACCAGAAAACTCCTCAACAACTTTTGATGCTTTATATAGCTCGCTCTAGTCTGGAACACCAAAGAAAGGTTGGGATTTGTCTCTCTTCTATGGATACTTTCACGAGAATTGTTCAAGTGACTTCGCACATTTCATTCAACCAAGAGCGGTACATATCAGAAATACGCGACGGACTGTGGCTGCTCATCGTTTCGAGGTTCAACCCAGTACACCTCGAACTCCACTGTTTAAGAACTTTCATTTGGAGAACTACGTTTATGTGGAATAGACTTCCTGAAAACGTTTTTCCAAATGAATTTAATCTCCAGCGATTCAAATCCAATGTGAATCGGTACTTTCACACAGGCACCGCTCTTAAAACGCCTTGAGGATTTTCCTGTAGTGCTTGTGTTTTGTTCTTAAAAAAAAATCCGAGTTGGTGCTCTAGTTGTCCTCGTTCCGAACGCTTGGGCGTGGCTTGGTTTCTCCCAATTGGATTACCTGGCCTTGTTTATGTACCTGTAAAGACGGGTAACTAAATTTCATTAAAATTAATCGCCTCTTCTTCTCTATTGAAAGTATTCCTGTGTTTTTGAATATATACTCTTGGATAGTAATTTTGAGTTTTATCGAGTATTACTGTGTCTTCAAATGAGATACTATGAGTGCCTTCTTTGTTGAGAACAGATGATTTGTCCGTTGTGTCAAGAGAGGCAGGTACCTACCCACACTTCTTTTCGTGGTACCAATGTATATCGACCTGCAGCTACAAGGAATACGGTATATCCGAGTTTTGCTAAAGGTTCTCTGAGGTTCTTAGCTGACTTTGAACTCAGTCTGATAGTTTTTGTTGACCTAAATATTGGTTTCACGTCCTGTTTCTCTAAGATTCTCCCAATCCGGCCTTCAACATGTTTAACAAAGGAAAGGAACGCTTTTCCCTTGACCAATTTAGCTGGGGTTACTTTGGCATAGGCCAACAATAACTATCAGATAAAATCTAACGACAGCTAAGGACCTCAGAGAACCTTTAGCAACACCCGGGGTAAACCGGATTACTTTTGTAGCTACGGGGCTGTCTAAATTGATACCACGAAAAGAAGTGTGGGAACCCAACTCTCTGAACACAAAAAAAATTAATATTACTGGAGTTTTTTCCCAAAAGCAAACCGTTATTTTAACACCTCGACACTCAAATTAATTTAAGACGCAGGTACCTAGAAGAGGTATCTATGGTATAAATAAGGATAACATTGTAAGTATATTTAGTTTAATCTTCCTCTTGAAGACGATCACTTGGTGATGGGAACACGTGTCGAGGTGTTAAAATAACGGTTTTGTGTTGGAAAAAAACTCCAGTAATATTTATTACTACACCAAAGATTCCAAACAGCGCATCACAAATACACAAGATAAATTGTCGACTCGGACAAACCGATAAATCAGGTTTAGCTGAACATCCTTTCAACAACGGTAGTCACATTATCTCCTGAGATACAGTGATACTCGATAAAACTCAAAATTACTATCCACGAATATATACAGTGTGTCTCACTTCTCATGGAAACACCCCCGAATCTTCCGTAATATTCGAGGTAGAACGATGAAACTCTCCGGACTGTTGGAAATGCTCAAAGTGCACCTACCACCTGAATGGGGTTGGCCAAAGTTATAAACGCTGTCCGCCACTCGCGATGGAACATCCCATTTTACGATAAAACATATTAGGGGGCAAAATAGGCTTGAAATTCCTTCAGATTCATGATCAGCACTACCAACTTACTACGAATACACTTTTTTTCCTGAAAAAATTTAAGTCCTGAAAAATCCGAATTTGTCTCACTTCTTATGGAAACACCCCCGTATCTTCCGTAATATTCGAGGTGGAACGATGAAACTCTCAGGACTGATGGAAATGCTCAAGATGCACCTACCACCTGAATGGGGTTGGCCAAAGTGATATACATTGTCCGTCACTCGCGATGGAACACCCCATTTTTACGGTAAAACATATTAGGGGGCAAAATAGGCTCAAAATTCCTTCTGATTCGTGATCAGGACTACCAACTTACTATGAATACACTTTTTTCCTGCAACAATTTCAGTCCTGAAAAATCCGGTTTTGTCTCACTTCTTATGGAAACACCCCCGTATCTTCCGT
>NW_019291691.1:26465-44722 GCF_000500325.1 Leptinotarsa decemlineata | reverse complement strand
GTGAATGTTTATTTGGTTTTTACGTAAAATTGATCAAGGAATTCAAAAAAAAGACGGTTGTGGATATAAAGTCAGTGGCGTAAAAAATAAGGGGGGAAATATAAGCTATTACCCCGCTGGAACGCCACTGGCTACTGATACTGAAGCAAACATACCACTGGAGGAAGCACATTCTAGCTCGTAATCGATTTGCTGAGTTTCATTAATTTATTCCTTTTAGTCCGGGAGCTACGACGAAAAGGGTCTTTTTATTTTGCAACTTCAACGCCCTGTATTTCTGAAACGGCTCATTTCCGGACACACATGTCCTACCTCATTTTTCATCATTTTGCAAGAGGAATGACGTGGTATAAGTTTGTCCGTCGAATTCTGAAACACCCTGTATATATGTGATGTTTCAAAAAGAAAAATATCCTGTTGGCAACACTGTTCACTGGTTTTGCGCGCCACAATGTTCGACCATCTTTAAAAGTTGTACACAAATATCACCAACACAAATAAATATTATAAATAATTTATCTAAATAGTAGACATTACTTAGTCGAAAACTGTTACAATGGAAGGTTGTGGAAGCAAAAGATTTTCAATGAACACTAGCCTTAAAAATGCTCGGATATTTGATGAAGTAAGTTTATATTAATCTTTGATTATATTTCTGTATCCTCTGTATACTTATTCTTAGACTAATATGAATATTAATAAATGCTACACCTAAATTGGACTGGAGTCTGGGTGATTTAGCTGATCCTTCAACTAATGTTTGTTATGAATATCAAATAATAAGAATAAATAATTTTAGGATTCCTGGGATGCTGAGACGGCTGGCTTTGTTGTAAAAAAAGAACCAGCTGATTGCATCCAAGGAGAAATAATTGTGAAAAAAGAAGCAGTTGATTGCATCCAAACAGAAATAAACGTGAAAAAAGAACCAGATGATTACATCCAAGCAGATATAAAAGTAGAACAACTGAAAAATGAAAGTCCTACATGTATAATGAAAAAACCTGATGATGAAATTCCCATATTCAAAATTAAAAAAGAAGATACAGATTATGCCGAAGCAGTCGATAAATTTCTGTCAAAATTCAGAAATGAAAAAACCTGATGATGAACTTCCCATATTCAAAATTAAAAAAGAAGATACAGATTATGCCGAAGCAGTCGATAAATTTCTGTCAAAATTCAGAAATGAATCACATAACCCTTTTCCCAATCTTCAAAGTGAAATCAAGAAAGAACCAGAATCACCTGTTCAACTGCCAGAAATCGGAAACGAACCAGATTATCTTAAAACTCCAATAAAGAGTGAATTTATGAGAGATGAATCCAATCCATCTCCATTCAATAAAGAACTCTTGAAAAAGTTCAGCCTTGAAAGTCCACAAGCAAATATTGACACTTCTAAAATCCCCAAAGAAGAAACCAAGGCAAATGTAGCTAGAACAGTCTTCCAACAAGAATTTTCAGAACCTGGTTCTGACAACACTAGTAGTAACAGTAGTGACTGTGATCAGTTCAAAAAAGTTTCAGTGAAAGATCGCTTAGGACCAAAAGTTCAAGATGATGATGGCTGTAAGGTGGATAAACTTCCAGTTAAAAGAAGACTTGGATCTAAGACTGTACATGATGATGTGCCAAGGTATGTTTATCTAAATGAGAAATACTATAAGAGTTATAATAATTGTAATAAACTTAATTTCAAATAGGTACATCCTAATATACAAATTTAGATTTTTACATGATATATTGATAATCTACCAATTTGGAACTCAGTAATAACTACCTTTGAGTATAATCAAACATTGTACTTCATTTAAAGGAAGTTTGTTATCATGCTTGAAGTTAGACAAGGTTTTAATTTGGATATGGCTATAGTAGAAAAATAGACGAGTACAGTAGGGTTTCAAGAGTTATCTTTCCAGAGCTTATTGATAGGTTCTTAATTTATCTTTTGATTAGAAGGGTAATGCTTTGGTGATATTCTAAAAACGAATTTTGTTAATTTTTTTTCACAAATAGAATAATTAGATTCTATTAACATGCTTATTCAGTGGTGATTCCAGATATGTGCTTTTGTTTCGGAAAATCTTGCGAACCAAACATACTTATTCAAAAGTTGCCAGATTCTACTGCCTACAGTCATAATTTATATGTATTTGTTATGAGCTGATCTATAATGAAAGTTAATATTCATAGTAATAAATATGCTTGATAAGATTAGCTTGTTGACAAAGCATGACCATAGGGTCCAAATTCAAATATAAATGTAGTAGGATTTGATTTTTTATTGAAATAATTAAATGAGGTTGTTACAAATACAAATAGAGAAATTGCTCAATTTCAGTTAAAAATGAATGCGATGCTCAGAAAAATAGAATTTTCACAAAATGTCTGACATAAACATTCGTGAACATCTATCCAGGAAAATACGTGTTTGAAAAGTTGTAATAATAAGTATTTCTGTTTGAAGGTGACTGACAATGTTTCATGATGAATTTCAGTAATTCAGACTTCCATTGTCTAATATGTAAAATGATTTGAAATCCCCAAAACAACTGAAAAAGAAGAATTAAAAATAAATAACAATTATATTAAGCAAAAATAACCGGAAATGAAATAAGAGTGAAATAAAATACTAGTAAAATTAAAATGATTCATCACCATCAACACAACATCGAGTGGTCCCAAGCTGAGATCATACACAGAGAGGAAAATTGATTTAGGAGAAAATTCAAGGAAGCCGCATACATGCTGTCCAACAACGTATTCAGCCAAGCTAGCGTAGAGATAAGCAACATATGGAAACCCATCATCAAGCAAAAAATGGCCAACTTCCGCCAAACGGTCATCTCCCACTGAACCAGTGAAGCGGAAAAATGGAAATAAGTGAAAGTACTCGAACGACCCATAAATAGTCATCTCTCGGAGGAATAGACACACATATTAGACAATGAAAGTCCAAACTAGTGAAATTCAATAAGTATTTCTATTCCTGTGCCCTCCAAGGTATACAGTATTACATATGCCACATATGACATATTTTTGTAAATATCTGTAGATATCTTTGTAGGTATGAATTAATAAACAGCACTTTTCATCATCACAAATCTTCAATACTCTTCTCGACACGGGTTTCATCAATTGACGTCAACTTGGTTGGTGAAACGTGCATCGAGTGTTTGTGGTTGGAAAAAGTGATTGTTTTTGTATTTAGTCTAGGCCAGAGGTTCTATTTTTACTTTTTATTGAAAAAGTAATTCATTCATCAATACAATTTTTGACTATGGTTAACAAGAGCACCATAACAAACTGAGAAATCCCTTTCATGTTTCAACTTGAGATTAAGAGACTTGTTCCACATTTGAAAAAACAATTGTAACTGATCTGAGAAATCGCGTTTATGTTTGAATTTGGGATTAAGAAAGTTGTTCCACATTTGAAAAAAAATTTTTAACTGATACTCAGTTTCTAGATTTTTGTGTTTATTGTAATTTGTACAATTCGCTGATTATTGACTACTATTCTGTGAAATAAATCATAATTTACATTGTCACATTAAAAAAATCACCACACTGTAATGTATCATTTTGGGAAAGCTTCAAGTCTAAATAAAATCATATTGGTCAATTCCATCTGTGTATAGTTTTTTCTTTAGATAGGGTATATCTTCATTTAATTTTAATCATGATTCAAATCAACTTATTAATTGCTGTAAAAACAAGTCTCTGAAGCATGTAACTTAAATAATTCATCATAAAATTGGAAAAAATGGAAGATAGTTTATTCAAAACTACATGTAAGTGTAAAAACATAGGAAATTCTTATTAGTCCAACGTAAATATTCATAAATTAAACTTAAGAAAACACAAACAGTTCATAGGTCATAATATTACCTGAACAAATAAGTAATAAAAATAAAAAACTATAAATGGTATTATATACAGTGAACAAAAATGTAACTTAGAGTAACCTACAAAAAACATGAACATAAAATATGTTTAGGAAGTCATACGTAGGACAACTAATTTAGCGGTATGTCACCCAGGGGTGATTAATTTCAAATTTCATTATAGTCCATATTCAAAGAAAAACTAGTACAAATTGATAAAAATGAAAAAATCACAATTGAATGGAAAAAATGAAGCTAGTTTTACTAGAAATTCTGGAACTGGAATGAATTGTTTTCACATTCAGGGAAAATTGGGTTTTCATAGAAAAGGTCATTTATCTGTGTTTTTTTTTGTTACGATATCAAATGCATGGTCATTAGCCTTGTGTGCTAGTTGGGCAATGTCGATAACTTTCCTAGCCGCCTAGGAAGAGTCATGGCTATTCACTGTCCATCAGACATGTAACTTTGCATAATCAGTGCAACTTCCACTAGAAACATTTTCTCGAGAAAAATAACTGGTCGAGGTTGGACTTGAATGCCAATTTACCGCTTGGTGTTTTACTGTTCTAGCAAGGTGAGATGGAAAGCAGCCATAGCTCAATTTGTGTTGACTAATTCTTGATGAATAATATTTGGATACGTGAAATTTTGTGATACGAGGGATATTATTAAGAAGATCCATGATTAATGTACTTGTGGTTATTACTCTTTTCTAGATGGTTCAACTCAGGAATTATTTAAGCCTAATGTAGAAATTCATTATATAAGAAAACTTGACTTTCCAGTTTAATAGCTTATTTTGCAGTTGAGTTGGTTTTTTTTCTGAACCTTGAAGCAGCAAATGATTTTCTTCTTTTTTTATAATGGGATATGACTATACACTACCTGGATATGATATTTTATTTGAAACGGTTAAAATAAAATATCATATCCATTATACTCATAAAGTTTGGAAAGCTTGCACAAAAGACGTTAAATAATGTGAACTTTTTTCAGTAAAAAATGTAAAAAAACCCAAGAATACGAATCAGACGAAGAAGTATTGAATAGAAGACAGAAACAAATTGATTATGGAAAAAATACCTTGGGATATGATCAATATATAGCTAAAGTACCTCTGTAAGTATTCCTTTACTGAATCTATTCATTTGTCTTATTTGCTTTTACACAATCTGTCAGTAAAATGATGTATACTTCACACAATAAAGTGTTACTAAAGACTTTTATGAAGTATCAACCAATTCCATCACATAGATCTTCATCCTACTTTTTTCTGTACAACATTGGCATAATATTCAGAATGATCAAATATACAGGGTGTTCCACATTAGGTCGGCACCATTATTATTGATGCTACGAATTCGGTTACATTCTTAACAATAAAGCTCATATCACCTTTCTTCCTAAAGTTGAAAATGAGCGACTTATGTGGAAATATTAATTTTTTTCACTAGTACAAAAATCCTTTGTTTTGGCGAATAAAGAGCTATAAAATATTGAGTAAATATTCAAAAACACCGTCTTGGTGTATAACATATATTTGAGCCCTTCTCTTGACACTACATGCTGTTTCTGCCATCAATTTTATTAATTATAGTGTCAGTATAATTTTTCAATTCATCTACATTATTATGTTTTGTTTTGTACATCTCATTTTTCAGAAATCCCCAAGAATAAAAATCTAGAAATGTCATGTCTGGTGAACGAAGAGGCCACTTAACAGGACCATTTGTAGCAATCCATATCTTTTCAAAACGGTATCGCAACATTCTTTTTATGCCATTGAAATTATGTGCTGGAGCTCGATCCTGCTGTTCCAACACTCTTGTTAATAAATTAATGCAAAGGGGTCCGTTCAAAGAACCATGGTAGAAAAATGGACTGATAATTATGCCTCTAAATAGACCACATCAAACATTAATACTAAATCGTCTTTGCTGATTGTGGGGATGGACAAGAAATGAATTATGTCTACTCTTATAATGAAATTTGTTTCTATTATACATCCTACAATTTGAAAAATTTGCCTCATCGTTCCATATAATATTTCTATAGCAGTTTGGATCTGGTTGCATTTATCCATAAACCATTGACCAAACCTCAATCGTCTCTCAGGGTCACCAGGTTCTGGTGTTCACACTGGTCTTAATTTAAAAGGAGACATCTTATGTTTCTTCAGAATTCGTTGAATAACATACGGTGGAATAGCTATTTCTCTAGTTGAATTATTTGGATTTATCTCAAAGTGGGCTAAAACGTCAATTTCTGTATCTTCAGATATTACAGAACTTTATTTAGTTCTCCGCTTCTCAAAAATGTTTTCATTGTTCCTGAATCGACGATGAAGCACAGCAAAAAAAAACCCATTAGGTAATTCACGATCGGGGAACGAATTGCTGTAGTGTTGGAGTGCTCTTACGCTATTTTTCTGGCAAACCAAGTAGGATTCTAACATATCACATTTTTTTGATGGGAAAACGGCATTTCGAAAAATATTCGACGAACAGTAGTTGACAGTTAAAATAATTTATGACATTGTCGTGATATACTTGAGAATATTTGACAAATAGTATTTCAAGAAAATTTCAAGGCAACTTGATTACTCATAATAATTCTGTTTTATCAAATCGAACACATTTTTTTCCAACCGCATTAATATGACCCTCCATTATTTTGTTATGTACTAAAACGGCTTCAATGTTATCATTATAGCAGACATATTTTGAATCACAAAATGAATACGGCTAGTGGAATGGCTTTAAGATGGAAATTATCGTTTTGTAAATTAATACCAAATAGCTCATTAGTGTCAAGTGAGTGGTACAACATGATGACCACGGTTTCATGAGTTTCAATCCCAGCGCAATTTTTTCTTTTTGCTGTTAGTAACAAAATATTATTATTCGTATAAGTATCAACATTGGGTGTTTGGACAATCATGAGGTTTCATTTGCCAAAACAAAGACTTTTTTGTACTAGTGAAATAAATAAATATTTCCACATAAGTCGCTCTATTTCAACTCCAGGAAGAAAGGTGATATGAGCTTTGTTGTTGAGAATGTTTTTACGAATTGAAATGCATGATAAAGTATATGCAAAATTTTGAAAAAGCGACTCAATTTTTTTTTCGGCATGGAAAAGGCAATTAAAAATGCAACTAGTTTGCCCATTTAACCGAATTTGTAGCATCAAAAATAACGGAGTTGGCAATGGTGCCGACTTCATTTGGAACACCCTGTATAAGGTGTTCAATTTGAAATAATCTGTACTGACTTAGGCTTCATTATATTCATTCATTGTTATGGCTTCATTATATTCATGTATATGTTATTTATATTTCGCACAAGGCTTTGTCAATAAGAATTTATTCTTCAGACAATAAAGTATATTAAAAAAAAAAAGTTCAAGTGAGATCCTGATGACTTTCAGCAACTGATTTGGTAGCTGATAAATAATTTCATTTTTCTTTTTAGGTCTGAAAGAAAACAAGATGATTTATATTTTTGGGAAAGAAAGTTTTTGGCTTTCTACTACTCCATCTTGATACAAAAAAAAAGAAGGATGAGGGAGTCTTCTAAAGAATATAACCCCTTCATTTCACTATTTATATGTTCATTATATAATGGCAAGTTCGTAAATAAATAAATAAATTAACTTTTCTGAAATCAAAAGGTAGAATATCATAAAAAAGTTCGACAAAAGAAGATTAATGAATAAAGTATAGGACACGGAAATAGTAAAAGCGAGATATTCAGATAAGGTGAATGTGAATAAATGGGAGAGAAATGCAGCAAATCCGAAATTGGTGAAACCATCAAGTCGAGAATAGATGAGCATGTCTGGGCCTGTAAACGAAATCAGGAAGTTCTTCCTAGAGATTAATGACTTATCAAAGATGATACCATTTCAAATATGTATTTACAAACAACCTAAAATGATACTTTGAATTCTTTTTTTATTTCACTACATCAAGTAACGTCAATAAATTTGTAGCACCTCAATAAGGTGAAAGAATAAATAATACACCTCACATACAATTTGAAATTACACAGTTCAAAAATAAGTATGAACAACAGAGATGAAAGAAATGGACAAACTACAAAAAAGGAGCAGTTTTATAAAGAAGACAACTTCAAGGGAGTAAAGTACAAGTATTTTTTCTTGGACCTTCATATGGTGAATTTTATAGATATAGATTTAATACTAGACAAGCTAGCCAATTAAAGGTTCCTATCCCAACAAGTAGTCAAATCAAGAACTCAATTATATATAATGGAGTGAAAATGTAGAACAAGTTACCTAAAAATTCAACAGAATGTGTCACTCTACTATCTTTTAGGAGATATTTGAAGGCAATTCTGGTCAAAAAGGCTTACTATATATTAAACGAATTTTTCGAGGATAACCTCTAACAATAATATTCATGTGTATGTATGTATGTATATATGCGTACATACTATTTGTATTGTTTTTTATTTATACATTTATACAAAAATTACTCAATCATAGTTTTACCCATGTACAAGATTACACTTTAACAAAGATACTGTTTGTGTATGTGCTCATTTGTGTATATTAGTACATTTATATATTTATACTTAACAATTTATTAATATTTATAGTAATTTTTTTTATCAGAAAAATGTTGGTCGACAAGATGGACAAGAAGGACTCTTTACCTAAACAGTAAACAGATGGAAACATTATTACTGTTAAAATTTTAGGGGGTATGTTTCTAGGAGAGATTCAGTTTTTGTGAAATAAAGGTTCTGGATTTCTACTTCTCCATCTTCATACAAAAAAAATGTGGGAATCTTCTACTATTGTTTTTCATTAGTAGGAAGATAAATGATGATCTATACAGAACTCGGTTTTATTTCACTTTCAAGTAAAACAATATTTCACAAATTGTGATATGGCCTCTATTTAATTTACTTCTGTAAGCCAAGGACTGCAAAAATTCAATACAGGATAAAATTCAGGGAAATAAAAGATTCCTTTTTTGGTAAAATTTTATTCAAAACTAAAATATATATCAGATGAGGAAATAAACTTCACTGAAATATCCGTGCAATTGCAAATAGTTCGTCTTTTGTTAAGTATTTAATCCAGACTGGTAACGTGGCCTATAATTGTTCCGATTATTTGGTCTTATGTGTAGATTTCAATATGGACTTTCTGAAACAATCGGACAATAACACCAAACTTTTGAAAGACATTTTTATTTTTAAGTTCTATAACTTCATGGGCCCTTTTAGAACATCCACATACAAAAATTAATTCTCTATATTCTATATAATTTGACAACATTCCTATTGATTTTTTCGAGTGAAAAATGGTTCAGCCAAATAGAGGTAGCTAATTATTTGGGTCATTCATTATCATTGATTATATGCTTATAGTTAAATCAGCTACAAAAGTAGCTGATTTAACTATAAGCATATGTCAGTTACACCTCAAAAACATCCATGAATTCAGAAGATTAAGTTCTGTTGATTGTACTGTACTATACTACATTTATATGGATAGCGAGATTTCTTTTTTCGTTAAATAAATTTCCCGGTGTTTAGATTGTTCCTTGTCCTTTCAAAAGAATTAGGATTAAAAAAAAATGAATCGAATTTTTGTAGACTCTCAATTGAAGCAGATTTATATAGAAAAGATTAAGGATCTCAATTTGAAAATAAAAATAAGTCACGTTTTGATTAAAAAATAAGGAATTCCAGTAACAAAACTTAATGAGTTTGGTAAATGATTAACAATTAATTGAGAAATGGAAGAAAGCCAACTATTATATTTTTAAATGAATTGAATGAAGAAATTAAAGATCCACAAGAAATCTTACTTTTCTGCAGAACATTTTTCATCTTCCGCGGAATTGCTCTTTGAAAAAAAATCGGTTAAACATCATCACTTCCCTGTACTTTTTCTTATTATACTGTCAGTCTGAATCCCTTTGATACATTACCTTTCACGGAATTTAATATTCTGCATACTCTTGAAGCAATAGCAAATAAAAACGCCTCGGGATTTTTAGATACTGTGAAAAAAGTGTATTGATGTTATAGTCGAGCCACTGACGTTCTTGATAAACGATTTTTTGCAGGTTGTTTTCCAAATGTATTCAAAATATACTATTATATTTTCTCTGCACAAAAAATATATTAAAAACAGCAAATTTATTTTCTTTGCTCCCTCTCTTATCTTCAAAAACTCAGTAAAAGCTCAGTTTGGATCAAAACTTGCAACTGAATTTTAAAGTAGTTGTAGTTATCCTCAACCGATTGAGATAACATTTTTTTTGGATGATAATGCCACATACAATATGGAGTAAGTTAATCAAATAAAGTAACAAAAGTTGAAAATATTTTTGAATACTTTTTTAGTTTGCTTCTTGTTATGGAATTTTAAAGGTATTTGTACCATTCGGAATATCCTTCAGAAATTAATATTATTTCAAAATATTCCTGTTCTAGGTCATAGAGAAAAAGTTTAGTGGGTATTCTATTCACGAAAAATGTCGATTACCCTCTTGAATGATTTACGACGCACGTTTTTGGCGCGCATTGACAAACTTCATTCTCTCAAGTAATGAAAAGAAAAGGAAACATTGTAGGGAATTAAATTTTGATCTACCATGCATTTAGAATGTAACTATTTCATTTCGAGAGCATAGTTGGCCATGGAAACAAAACGTTTATCGAACATAGTTTTTATAGATATCTTACCTTTCAGAAATCACTATATTAGGTACTAGGCGTTTTGTAGTAAAAATATAATAAACTATGGCATCAACTTCTGATCAGAGTAACGCCACAATACTTTTTAAACTCAGTAGAAAGCCAATAATTGAAGATAATTACCAAAACATTGAAGTTGATCAGGAAAACGAAAATGAGTGTGGTGAAACTGTGAAGCTTCTCAGTATTATATGCAAAAACGGCAAAATTGGTGCTGCCTATTATGATTTTCAGGAACAAATGGTAATGAAATGAATTTATATTAATAATTTTTTGTTGTTTGAGTAAAATGGTCAAGTAATATTTTTTGCAAACACATGTTTTGTTTATGAATAACTGTACTTTTTTTTTCAATGGTACAAACGGCTCGAGTCAGAAAAATCGTTTGTAGTTTTGACTACTTATGCAAGAAATGTGCAAAGCAACACCAAAGTTAATAAACAATTTATTTTAGAGAGTAATAATTAGGTACTTCTCATTTGAACACTAGTTCTAGGTTTATTTTTCTTTCAATGGCAGTTTTAAGAATCATGGACTGCGATATATTTGAAATATTACCTACTTATATTACTTTCTTTGCCTTTTTTGAATAGTTAAGGTTAGCTGTGAATTTCTGCTATTGTTTAAAGGAAATTATTTTTTGGTTGAATTTTTGGGTACTATACTAAAAAAAACAGATGTTTTTAGAAAATGTATGCTGAAAAGTTACTGAGCTGATAAACGATTTATTTAAATAATGATGTTTTTTCTCACATGGTCTTTCACCCTAAAATCTAGTTCAATTAGTAAATAAACAAAGAGAAATCCCATTTAAGACCTTACGGTCTTACGTAAAGATAATAATACCGAAATAGTTAGGAATACCGGTTCTAAATTCTTGCCCTCAAAATATACTTAAATAATAAGAACAACTTACCTCTAAGAGAATGTTGACGTTTTGGCAATCAAATTCGTTCCTCTTTGCATAACAATACTAGTTCCTCAACATGTTATATCCGTACGTATTCGCCATATTCATTTTATTTTACCATTGGCTCAAATACTTTTTTGCTATCTTACAAAAGTACTGTTATATTCCATTTTTCGTTTATTATACATAAGTTTTAAATTTGGATTCACTGATGTAGATATCATAGTATTGAGCAATAATTTTATTTTCGACTATTTCACATAAACATTCCTTTAATCCTTACATAATTCTCATTGATGTTATATATTTCTAACCAATCTCAGTTCATTGGTATTTCAATAAATGAATCGTGAATTCCTTTTAAGAAGATCAAAGGACATCAAAAATCGAAGAATTTGGAGAATATGTCTAGTATTCATACTTGACATTTGTAAAAATGTTACGTAATGCATTTTTGATACTGATACAAGTTGAGAATACTAATATGGTGTCATTTCAAATCAATTTTGGGTTATTATAGTACATTCAAATATGAAAGCGAAGTTTTAATTTCTATTTGGTCCTCCAACGTTCTCACGTTTAGGAATTACTATTTGATAAGTAGAATTTTGAACCTCTGAGGTGAAACTCATCTATTGAAGAAACTTTTCCCCCACCAAAATTAAAAGGCTGTCTCCCGACGAGCATTAAGTACGCATCATCTGTGGATGACTAAAACTCCTGATGATGCTAACGTGGTTAAAAAAATGCGCGTCGCGAGATAGGGAAAGTGCTTTCAATAAATACTGTTTGAAAAGTATATTTGTAATGAGTGTTATCGAGTTTTCAGCTGTATGCTTACGAAGAAATGTTGGATACATCTCCAAAGTACCCAGTAACAGTCAACTTTTTTCGAGAAATCGAACCTAGGTTCGTGTTAACTTCAGGAAGTATAGCAGACGAGTTCATAAAAGTTCTTATAGACCTGGCTACAAATGAATCAAATACTACAACATCAGATAGTATTCAAACCATACCAGCAAACTTTTTCTTAGTACCGCCCAGGGAATATTGTAAGTTACTGATATTGAGCCTCAAAGAAATTGCCTTCAAACTTATTTCATGTCTTTCAGCTTACGATATATGCAAAGTTATGATTTCGCAGCTGAAACTGCCGTCAATTGAAGATGAGCCATCAGAAACAAAGAGAGAATTATACATCCGTTCCCTTATCGATTTTGACAGTCGTTTGTCAATACAAGCAATAGGAACCCTTGTTAAATATCTAGAAAAAAATTGGACTCATTTCAATATTGATAAAAATGACTTGCAGTATCTTCACATATCCAAGGTCTCAAGGTAATGAAACTATAAAAAAAATGTTCACAAAACAATAAACACAAAATATAAGCTACCAGAACAAATGAAGACTTGTCCTCAAGATTCAAGAAATTACTGAGTGATTTCTTTCTGACTTAAGCTTACTATACATACAAGAATATTTTAATAATTGAGAGTTGATTTTATATCTGTTTGAATGAATTCATACTGTTTTGTATTCAAATATTCTCTATGACTGTTAATTACAACTTTGTGACGCCTATACGTATGTTAGTATGTAGGTATACATAGTCTGAATTAAAAATTACATTTTTGATTATATTCACTTTTGAATATTGAATATGAATCGACATTTCTAATGCCATGTACTTGGTCTATAGAACAACTAAAATTTATTTATTTTGTAGGAAAGACCATGTGTTGATTGATAATGCAACTTTCCGTGCCCTTCATATATTCTCCAAACGTAGTCATGATGCCAGTTTCAAGCGTGGTGTGCCTTCTAGCAACAGAGAAGGTTTGAGTATCTACAAATTATTTTCTATGAATTGCAAATCAAAAGGTGGTTTAATGTGCCTGAGGTTAGTTTTATATGCCTATTGTGTCGATTCTATATTATTTTTCTGTTGTAAATTATTAACAAGTTCCAAAGTAATAATGTGCTGTAGTGATTTCAAGAAAATAATATCAAGTTTATGCAACACACATCTTAAGACTAAAATGAGCAGGGGCAAAATTATAATCGGGACAGTGTCCTTTAAGTACAACTAATTACCTAAGGTACTCTCTTTCGTCCTGCAGAAATAAATCTAATTTTTATCTTAATTCATCTGTTGCCATTGGATCTTGTCCCTCCAATTTCCAACCTATGGTTGCAGTACGTATCGGTTACCGAATTTCATCTTCCTATAAGATTGAAGCCTCTGCTCTGCTTATTTCAATACCATTTGTCACAAGGCTTCGTCCTTCTGATATTGGTGTTCTCTCAGGGGTGTGGGCCATCTTTCATCTCTCCTTGATTCAATGTCATTTCTCCTGCTACGATTTGATCTAGGGGCTTCCTGTTTGTGCTCTTCATTTATTTAATTTAGTGCAGATGCCCTAGCTTACCAAGTAATATGAACGCTATTTCCATTTTGAAATGGTTTGTACAAGCTCGTTGATTTCCTCCTTCAGCGTTTTTTGTTTAGCAAGGTTATCTTTCTCAACTGCATTTGCATTCTTCCGGAAGCGATTTTCGCAGCCTCAAACTCTAGTGCAGCTATCAATTCCTCATGAATCGTTGAGTGTCTACCTAGTCTTGAGACTTGCCGCATCTCTGTATCCAGGGTGCTCAAACGGTCGATCACGATTGCTTTTTGAGTCGACCTCGGGAAAAAAATCCGATATAGAACTATTCATAGATTTTGTTTTAGTACATAGGTCACTAGAACAAAATGAAATCAATAAACTACTAAAATTTATTCGATCCACAATTAGGCCAAAATAACACCCTCATCACTTTCTTTCATCGTAATAACCCCCTGCTAGCGGCAAAAGGTGGCTTTATCAAAGGAACGCGCGGTACTTGTCGAAGAAAATCCGCGGTGATTCCCGTCGATTTCTCTAGAAACTTCGGGCGGCGTGTTTGGCGGGAACATTCGAGACTTCGATCGCGCCGATATAAATAAATACTGAGGAACTGAGGACATGCAGTGCCACGCATCAACATCCAAAGTAACTCTTCAGTTAATTTTAGACACTAGAGCTCGTTTGTTTTATGAGAACCAATAAACTCTCAATTTTGAATAATTATGAGTTTTTTTATTGACATTTTACAGCAGACTTACACTTATCTTGACTAAAAAAATGAATATTGTGCGGAAAACTAGTATCTATGCCACGATACACCCTACCTAGACGAAAATCCTACATCACATACTTGCAGCCTCTCAGAGTTGATCGATCGCAGTCTAACAATATTGAGGTAGATCGCTAACAGTTCAAGTTTGAGCACCCCTGCTGTATCCCATAATCCATCGATGAAGGTTGTTGAACTAATTTCTTTGGGGCTGGAGGGTAGGCTAGATTGATGTCATTCTTTATTTGTCCCGTTCTCATGCAAGGACTTTTGCGGTCGTTCATACCTGCTCTGTAGTTAGTTATCATATATTTGCTTCAAATATTGCTACCCGAATCGCCTTTTTAGAGCTTTTGTTGATCATCTTGGCTACTTTCCGGAATGTTATGAAGTATTAGTGCAGTGACTTTTTCTTCTTCCGTCTAGCCGTTGGTCAGTACATGGCCCACGATGACTGACCATCGAAACCTGGATGCTTCAGCGTTTTACTTTGTCATGTCCCTGATGTTGCCAGTAGAACTCTTTCTATTGAGGCGGATGTACTTGTCTCAAACGGAACAGGTTAGCTGGCTATGTGGGTATAATCGAATTGGTCTTTTAGCTTGCCCACCTTTTTCGTTCATTTTTGGTTCATTCATTCCAACATTCGCTCGTTAATTTTTTCCAGTTCGTTTGTTTGCGCTTCATCCGAAACCTCTGAATGTTACTTTCCACTAGTTTAACTATTTTCTTATGGAAAATTCGTTGACCTTCATTAATTTTTATTAAAAGTTTTTTGTTGCTGGTTTTGCTGTTCCTATTTTCTTTTCAGTTCAAAATGATCTGTTTTGACATCTCCTAGCCTTTTCTTATTTTTCTCTCCTGTTCTTATTTTTCATTCCTGTTCTTCATTTCTTTTGCACTCTTCTTCTTCCAGTTCTTTTCTTTTATGACTACTTTATTTCAAGAATGTATTTACCTGTTTGTCTATTTGCCCTATTTTCTACTTATTCACTCTTTATTGTTAAAACTGATATCTATTGTATTGTTTGTATTTTATTGTATTTACTCAAACTCATTTCTCTAACAAGTGTTCAGTCACAATTCCAGTACATAGTTTATTTACTTTCTCAACTCAGTCATTTATTCTTCTTTCATTGCTTTCAAGTACTCTCAACCACAGTATCACAATATTCATTACAATAAGTACTTTCACGCAATGAATTGCCTGATCTAGATGCAATTGTTTGGCCATTAGCAAGAAGTTCATAAGAATTCGCATCACTCTCTAACTACGTTTTCTATTTGTTACCCCGGTATTCAAGCAGGTGCCGAATGTGATGCCATAGCAATATGCAGGGTGGAGTAATTGAACATTACATTTCCAAATGTCCATTCAAAAAAATAAAATTGACCTGCTCGAGCATTTTTCTCAAATATTTTTGTCAAAGATTACTTTTGGGGAACAATGTTTATATATAAATATCAGTGACGGCTCGTGCATTGGAGAACAGGGGTGGCTTAAGTCATATAGACTATATAAACACAGAAAAGTCCGCCGGAGGCGCGAAAATTTTTATGTTGTTGCACGCTTTGCTCAATACTAAAGTTAGGGCATGGGCATGACAATGCATAAAAAGTGCACGAGGAGCTATGGACTTTATTTCAGTTTGTAAACCATTTAAATGGCCGGCCATGACCGCAGCCCCATCACAGGTGCCAAATTGTGAATCATATTTGCCCCATAACAGAAGGTAAATTTTTTAAATCGGATTATCCTATTTAAGACCACGTTTGGTATTCGGTTTGTACGGAAAATAAAACACAGGGCCAACAAAAAAGTTTTTCTCGTTTAATGGAACCGGTTAACCAATCGCATTTATCGTACCAACTAATATTAAATCCTCGATTTTGTCGATTATCTGACGATATAATTGAAATCAAATTTGGTTGAGGCCTTTCCAGAGTTTTAATAATGTAAAATTTATTATCATAAGATAAAGACTTAAAATTATTTGTCAGCAACCAATCGACTATATCGTCAGATTTTTTAATTTCGTCCAACTTATCCATAATAAATAAAAAAAAACTTACCGAAAAGTGAAAACCTAGAAACACCTTGAAATTGAAAGGAAACACTTTGAAAACACATTAAAAATATTACCAAAAAGCACTGCTATAATATAATACTGCCTGTTTTATACACAAATAACAAATATTATCAAGAAACACTAAAACCGTTTACCGGAATATTTTTTAGTCCCGGACCGTCACGGTATCCCGTCCGAATAATTAAATAAAAAACAAACGCAGTCGTACATTAACGGAGACCAACTGGAGGCTAGCCTCCTCTGACGCTATAATTTCTGCAACTGAAATTACAAATCGGGACGTATGTCGCTGCTTGGATCGGTCTCGTATAGCCTGTGTTTTTTAAAGTGATCGGAGGATTGGCTCCCTTGCAACGTATGGCATTTATTATTTCGGGTTGATAGTTTATTCGTTATTCGTTCATGGGCGGTGCATTTGAGTTTTGTTGATGCAGGATACAGTGTGGTACGTACTACGTAGTGAGTGATAGTGTTTTTTCGGGCACATTATGTATTTATATTAAAAATTAATGGTAAAGTAATGATAAGCAAGCATTTTTAGAAAAAAATAATCATAATTATTTGTCAATATCTTTTAATTTATTGCGATTAATAGCCTCAAATTTTATGGGGAAGCTAAGCCCCCCTTGCCTCCTCTGACGAGCCGCCGCTGATAAAAATACATTGTTTATTAAAAATCGATATACGCATACAACCGTAACGAAATCTTAGAATTTGTGGAACTAACTCTACATTTACCTATACTGCTGATTTCCATTTTAGAAATATGCTGTTGAGTCCCACAAATAACATAGAGGTGATCAATAAACGTTTAGATTTCATCAGTTTCGTGCTAGAACCTGGCAACAAAGAGTTTGTGGAAAGTTTACAGGATAATATGAAACAAATTGGTAGCGATATCAACGTACGTTTTTTTAAATATCCAGAGATCTTTCATTTAAGAGACATATTTCAGGTTATTTTAACGAGAATTGGACATTCAAGGGGCACTACTAGAGACTGGCATGTCCTTTATAAGGTGAAATTAGTTCAACTTTGTTGAATGTATATAACGTGAATACTATTTTAGACTATACATCATACAATTCATATAAACGAGCTCAGTTCACCGTACAGAGTGAATTCTGCTTTGTTGGTGGATCTTTATAATTCTGTTTCTTCTGATCTAATTGGTATTGAGCAGTCTATTGAGAATGGTATTGATTTTAATGCCAGCCAAAGAAGGGGAAGACCAATTATAAAATTTGGATTAGATGCAGCCTTGGATGCAAGTAAGTCATAAAAAAATATACCATTTAGTCGTTGAAAAAACTTCTCAGTAAAATATAATAATAATGTATTCAGGGCCGTAGCGAAAAGAAAAACCAGGGTGGGAGGGAATCCAAATTTTCTCAACCCCACCAGCAAAATTTCCCAACTTTCGATGAAATGAAAGCCGAGAGATTAGTTACTACTATAAGATATT